>APFE030308302.1:0-17342 GCA_000404065.3 Pinus taeda | reverse complement strand
TAAAAATAAATAAATAGACCAATGGTTAGTTAACAAAACTAAACCATTTATTTATTTAAATTTAAATCTAAAATATGAATATACATCTATATATATAAACAAATATATAAAACTATATATATTAATCTTTTCAATACGTAGTAGTATTTCATCTAATATTATATAAATTCCTATAAAATACTAGATAAATATATCAAAAAAAATTTGTTTCTTTTTAATAGGGTTAGCTTAAATTTATTAAATTTTTTATTAGAGGTATGGGAAAAAAATTAATTTTTGTTTTTACAATCTAAATCACTAAGATTGTCATATTTAATCTAAATCTAAAGAAACTAAATCACCCAATACACAATATAGAATTGTCAATCTTATTTGGAAAATTTTTAATTTCAAGAATGCATGTGTATTAGCCCATGCATGTTCCTACAATGAAAACATTTGTAATAAGAAATTCACACCATACAAAATTCATACGACTCTTGCCCCTTTGTCTAATGCCCACGATAACATTGAACATATCCATTCTTATGATATTACAAATATTCCTCATCTTTTAACCCCATTCCTACAAATATTGAAGCTTTATAGAGTGATAATTTTGTTTGTTTGAATGTGATTGATATCATATTAGAAGAATACATATTTCATAGCAAGGAAATTTTTAGGGTATAAATTTTTCCAATGAGTTAATTTGTTATGTTATTTTACAAAATGTGATTTCTTATTTTTTATTTTTTCTGAAAACATATTAAGCCCAAATTCTATAGAATAAAAATTGTTTTACTTTAAAATTACCAAACTTTTCTAGAAATTATAGTGAAAACATATTAAGCCCAAATTCCATAGAATAAAAACTGTTTTACTTTAAAATTACCAAACTTTCTAGAAATTATAGTAAAATCCTTAAAAATTTGAATGCTTTTAGAAATATATATAGCTAAACATTCTATAGTTAGATTTTTTAAAATTAATAAGATTCATAAAATTTTCTTTATTTTAAGATATTATGGATCCTTAACATTTTGCTTCTTCCTTGGAGATCATCAATGTGATGGTTTGAAGATTTATCCATGGCCTTTGAGCCCTAGAAAGCTTCCTTTAGAGACAATGCCCTTTTTATTTTTCCTAAGCCATTGTTATGCCCTAAGAGACATTCTAAATATGAAAACCATATTTATGTTGTCCATAGTTCCATTCAACGAACAAAGTTCTTTTATAGAGGTCTAAGATGCTTGCTCTTGCAACACTTTAGGAAGCCTAATCCTAAGAATATTTAAATATGGCCTACGTCCCCTATATTCATTCCTTAATGATGGTTAATTCTTATACATGGTGTACAAAACCTCCAAATGGCATTGAGGTCCAACCTAGAGGCCTTAAGATCAACCTTTTGTACATAAAATATCTGCACAATGTCCATATCCCACGTATAGGCTAGTGTTCCCTTATATGATTTTTTTAATAGGCATCACTATCACACAAAACATGATCATCTACTGAACATAAATAGGACTATTGAAATACACCATGTTACTATGGGTTTACAATATTAAAAGGTACTTTCACTCTTGAAAATAGCCCATGGAATCACTTTTCCTAAGTCATTTTCATTAATTATACCTATTTATATTAAAATAACTAAAAAATTCATTAAATTTATGTTATTTTCATTATTTTACCCTTTTATGTGAAATTAATTAACTCATTTTCACTCATTAGCCACCTTTTTTTCCTTTTCCTCTATCAAATATACCAACCATTTTGTTATTCTCCTTCATTTCACTATGATTATTTCATCATTGTTATCGTATCCCTTTTCATTTGAGCTCTTCCACTATTGAGTTTTCACCATAACCATTTTTTCTAGTCACTTGATAGAGACGAATATTCTTCCTCTAGGTTCTGGATCCATTAAAAACCTTTCCAAGGAGGAGGCCAAGAAACAACTTTTTTTAGTCAAGTCATAGGTGTCACACAATTAAGCAATTCATGGATGATATAATATTGGAGTTCGTTACTTTGTTTTTTATCTTTTATATTACTTATTTATGTTTTGTTATTGTTGATTTTAGATATATGAGTAACATATTTAATTCAATGATCATAAAAATCTAGAGTTTGTATTCCATTTTTATTCTAGACTAGGAAAATAAATTAGGAAGTAGTTTTTGCTAGCCCTTGTATAAGGATTACCGCCAACATATGGGTGAATCTACGAGGGATCTGAAGAAATTCAAGTTTTAAATTGTATCCCATGGATAATATCCCTCTTTCTCCTTGTAATTTACTCCCATTTACTATTCTTTTGGATTATTTTCCTTTGTTTTCTCTTCTATATTATTTGTATAGGTCACATGTATTGAGAGGCTAACAAACAACACTTAAGAATTAGTTTTCATTAGTAGAAAATGTACCTTTTAACGCACTTTTTTCTTGGGGAAACCTATGGTGGCCTAATGCAAATGTTTTAGGGGATACCTACATTTCCAAAAAAGAGAACGAGTGAGAAACTTGCAAAGTTCATCTTTTAGAAATTATAGTGTTTTTATAGTGTTATCCAGTTGTCAGCTTAAAATGTAGGGTTTAACTTTCTATCAAAATAGGCCCTTGGTAAACTAAATCCTTTTTAATACCAAATTTTAGGATAAAGAGAAAGACTACTAGGAGTTTTTAGTATTTTTCCACCAAACTAGATCTTGGGAACTATTAGAACAATTTGATGTTGTAGAATGGTAGAGACTTTTTTTCATAACTTTTTGGTCACTTGTTAAGCTTCATCCATTGAGTTTTCGACTTAGAAAATTCCATTCAATATTTATCATTTTCCTCCCACTTCACTTCCTTGGATCCCACTCCCGTTATTTGACCTTTTCGTTCATTGAATAAATCCCATAACTAGGTTCAATTTATGTAGTCAGCTCAAAAAATTTAGTTATGAAACAATAGAAAATAGTTCCCCTTTACTCTTCGTACAATGTCCAACTTGTTAGTATTTTTTTTTAGCCATTTATTCTTGGTTGCAATCTTCATATGCTAGAAAAAATTCCTTTCTATAGTGCATTTAACTTCACTTTCTTTTGATTGTGGTTAGTATTTTTTCATCTATTGAATAATAGTTAATTTTCATTTAATTTTAAAGCAACATTTCATTTTTTTTTGTAACACACCAACTGTACAAAAAACTCACACCTTATTAATCAACATTTGGTTCATGACCCCAAGTTGAGCCTCTATACAAGCAACCTTAATTTGACTAAAATACTTAAGTTAATTTCGGAAACAAAAAAGAAGTTATTATATGGTTAAGAAGTTGGGGATAGGAATCCAAAAAACCCTTGGTTGATTTACACTAAAACAACGCAATTAACTTTGTAGGGAGCTTGAAATCCTTCACCATTGAATGGTCAAAAATTTGTCGTAAGAAGAAATATGAGAAGGGGGTCAAACTTAGAATGTAGTGGTTCACCTTGAGGCTTCCAACTATTGATAAGGAATCTAGGTTAATGGGTTAAACCCATAAGCTAATATTCTCTTTCCTCCCACTGGCTAAAGTTAGCATAATGGATAATATTTTAGATACAACTACACGTATAAGTGGTGGTTGTGGCAATAAATTTCCCCTGAAATAGATTCTTATTTGTCATCGGGATTTCACCACCTAATGTTAACCATCCTGATAGTTATTTCTCATTACTATCACTCAATCTTACTGGACATGATTACTGAGCACCTAGATTGTGTTGAAGGTCACGTGAAATATATTTTATGGCTTGTATGATGTATATTTGATCCTCTAGGTTAGAGTCAATTTTTATTTATACGATGAATACTAATTTAATATAGAATAATTCACATCAAACCACTATGCACTACCTATATGCATAGTATTAGTTTGTGTGTGTTGTTTTTTCACTTGATTAATTTCAATTCATCATTGTATCCTTTTAGGTTCAATATTTATTTTAGTTTGTCCCAAAACTATAACTATTCCAAGGTTCCAATGACATATATTGAGAGGTTTGGACCCTCTATTTCCTCTTAGAAAAATGATCACACTTGTTCACTGAGTCAATGTCCCTTCCTCTATCCCACGTTTGGGCTTAACTCTTCATGGTTTTCTGGTAGTTCCTCCTCCTATAGTTTTGATAAACCTAAACACTTTACCAACATGGTAGGTGTAAGATGAAACTATAATGTAATTCCTAATGTGGGTTAGAATAGTGGGGATTACTCCAAAATTAATGCAAGTTCCAATGTTGGAAAGAAAATATAGGAAATAACCTTATAACAAATATCATCAAACCATTATTACCCTTTGTGGCTAATTTAAATCTATTGGATATGAACCAACTCAGTAACGATCCTCTCCTTCCCTCAAATATCCCCAATTTTGAGGGGAGCTACAACAAGGATCCCTCCAACCATATTTTGTTCTTCCACATGTGGTTTTCCTCTAACACCATTACAAAATACTATTTATATCTATGTTCAGTCCAATGCACATGATTAGTGCTACTATAAAGTGGTACATCAACCATCCCCATGGAATCCATCAGACATTCATCATTATTGTGAATTTCTTCCTATATTAATTTTAGTTACTAGTCCACCCTGACACTATTTTTGAAATTATGACCACTTATTACTAAACTATGACCATGAATACTATTGATTACATATAGGAGTGCCATAGAAGGTGGAGCCTATGTAAGGTTGTAAAATTCAAGAGTTTCTTATTTATGGATCAGTTTGTAAAGGAATTCCTTCCTCCCATTGCCATCTATGTCCCTTCAACATTCCAAAGACCTAAGAAAGAGGTCATCGAGAAGGCCATGCAATATGATATCATATTCACCCCTTCAAGCTACCTATGTATTATCATCCTTAATGCTCGACACTCACACTAAACTGAAACATCAATAATTGAGGCATCACATGCCACTAATGGCATGATAGAATTTGTCACATACCATTAGCCTCACAAAAGTCCACATGGACCAATGGGATATGACTAACCACGGGGAGGAAAAAGTACCTTCTACACTTATTCTTGTCTTGATCATACTCACATCACCTCACAAAGGGGCACTATTACTTCATGCACATATACCAATCCACGTCAACATTCACCTAGGCACACTTATATTAATCCCACCTATCAAAGTGTGATATTTAATCCCTTCTACCCCTTTCCATATCTAAGTACTCCAACCCCTCCAACACCAGCATTGTATGGCCCCATGGCTCAACATGCACCACCCTAACAAGGGAAATTGCATGCAAAACATAACATGAATAATCCCCTTAATTTGAAGAAAAAAATGAGGGGAAAGGAAAAAAATGCATAGAAATAGGGTAACCTAGGAAACTAGGGTTGGTTACAAAATAGTGCCAATAACAGGGGAAAATTGAATACCAGGACCTAGATATAGAATAGTCAACCCAAGCAGAACAAGGCTATTCTAATGAATAAGCCTTGCACTGGTTATAATACATATGGTCATTATACCTGTCAGTTTCCCCTCATTCCAAAAATGTATCATGCATGGGAAATAATGGAGAATGAAAAATGTTGTAGTTGACCACCTTCATATTCTACTCAACCCCCAACTTCAATTTTGGTTGTGCTAAGGAACTTGTTTCCCAATCAGTTGAGGAATGACACTTATCAAATCCTAATGTTAGATTCTATCAATATTAAACATGTCAATATGATTCTACACCTGAGACTCAACTTACTCTATCCCTAGACTCGTTTTAATCTACAAATTAAATCATGTGTGTCCCTCAATCATCAATTTTTGGCTTACCCTAATATTTCCAAGGGTCCATCATGTCATGGTGCACTTAATTCCCATGTGTGAGCCACCCATAAATATAGCATAGTGGATGAGTTTCCATGATCCCTTATAACCATGTGAAATTTTTAAGTCTGCCAAACATGTATTTCATAGGGGAAGGCCATACTCTCTACTTTGGGAACTATGGATCCCTTAGAAAATCAAATAATTTTTGTTTATGATGATAAAGTATACTCTCCATGTCTCCCCCAATCCATATCCTTCAAAATACCAATATCAATTAATAATGTGTTAATCCAATGTTGTGTTATATTTTCTAATCTCATTCCATCTGCAATCACCTTATGAGAAGATAATAGTAGCCCCTCAAAGTCATAAAGGTTATACCATAACTATGCCATCAATATTGTTGAAAAATAAGTCTTAATGTTTATTCAAGTTGTTGATATCCCCTTATATTATAATCTCTTCTTAGGTCATATCATCATGTTTTCCATGAAGGTTGTTTTTTCATAAGTCTACCACACAATGAGCTTACCTCACAATGAGAAGATTGTCACCATAGATCAAATCACCTACATAGGTGATGATGGGGGCAACCAATCATGTATTCTTTGGGAGGATGCCCCCTTTTGTGTATATAGAATTTTAGTAGCATGCCGCAAGTGTTGGCCGTAACATATTCCTACTTTGGTTGTGTAGTTTTAAAAATGATGTATCATCACCAATGTGTTATGTGAATGCAAATTAGGAATGAGTGAAATTTGAGAAAGGAAATGGTAGAATTATAATCTATATCATTATTGCATACATGAGTCAAAGGGATTTATTTATAGCTTCATAAAGAGGTGTAACCATACTAAGGAAATCTTTTGGAGATAGTGGATAATTTCTCATCCAAATAAGATTTTTATTCAGAAGGACATTAGTCAGAGTGACTTGGTTGTTGAGGTGAAAATT
Organism: Pinus taeda; assembly: GCA_000404065.3. NCBI lineage: Eukaryota > Viridiplantae > Streptophyta > Pinopsida > Pinales > Pinaceae > Pinus > Pinus taeda. The sequence goes on along the minus strand of APFE030308302.1, from coordinate 10,581 downwards.
AGAAATGATGAGGTGGATCATTTCCAGGGTGATATAGAATGGTATGGGCCTCTAGAAGTTCTTCGTGATTGGAAAGAATAATGGTACTAGAGTCTACATATTAGATAAAGAAATGAATGTTGAACCAACATCATAGGAATGATAAACATGGTTCACATTCGCAACATCTATAGAGGTAGATTGAAGACTAGTGAGGGGAGTTCTATTGATTTCAAAGAAACATGGGACATTAAAGGCATGTTTGTATGTTCTCATTAGACAATGAAGTGGGGTTTGTAGATATCTATCTCATAGTCAATGAATATAAGCAATGTATATTCCATTATTGTATATATCCACATCAAGGCCAATCTCAATGATAGGAAAAGTAAGTCCTTGCCCCAATATAGGAGATGAACCACAATTTGCAATTAAAGGAGATTATGATCCATTATGAGTGTCTTGCAATTCATACACAATAGTATTACAAAAGTGTGGAAGCTTGGGAAAACAATGAGAGTAATAAATGGACATATTGTACAAAATGTAAGGGTGATTTTTGCATAAGGATTTTTTACTTTTGGAAGATTTAGAAAGGGTGATAATTACCATGGGAATGGGTGGGACTAGTTCCATATCATCCAAGGTAATGAGTCCCTAAATCTTGGAAAGAGTACGACAATAAATAGTAGTGTGGAAAAGAATATCACACAAAGAAAAAGGAAGGGGTGCCTTAGGTGCATTGATTTGGGTGGGCATAGCTTGAGTTATATTATTTGTGCCCCCACTCTTCGTAGCCTTGAAACCCTTTCCAATTGTTATCTTAGAATGACAAAACTTGGGCTATGGTTGAACAAGAATTGAAGTAGTGGGAGGGACTATAAGAATAGGGCTAACTGATTTTAAGGTCAATTATGGAGTTGGTCGAGAGGGAAAGGTAGGGGATGGAGGATCCAAGCAATAAATTCCAATTCCCAAGGTAATATTAGGTAAGCATAACATTACCATAAATAGTGTACCAACCACTCCTAGAGGGGGTAATAAGAAATATATATAGCCAAATGAGTAATGACCAAGGGCGGTGCCCCAGTGTTAAACAATGAAGATAGAGATGCATACTACCAAATAGATGGCTACGAGAAGGAGGCCTTAGGCATTTGCGAGGATTGGCATTTTGACACCATGAACACAAGAAAGTATCCTAGTGCATTAAAGATAAATGATGGGTCATAATATTCCCTAAGTATTGTAGAGTCTTTGAAGATCCTTGGGTTAATTTTTTAAAAAGAAGGGATAGCTTGGTTCATGATCATGGAGGAAATGACATTGTTGGGATTAACCTAAGTCTTAGGATTTATAAATGGTTAAAGCCACTCCTGAAGCTTCTAGAGAGAGAAACTTTGATTTTTTTTTTTTTTTACTTAGTTCCAGCTATCATCACAATTTTTTTGAAAGAAACCTATGATGATCAACGCAAGTTACATGTATGAAACTACACCATTGTAGGTTGTGTAAAGGGAAGGTGCAATGATCCATGAAATTAGGGTTTTTAGCCAATATAATCCAAGATTCTTATGACTTTTGGAAAGGGAATTATTTTGTGTTCGTAGAGGATGATTGCAAAGATTAATGGATGATGATAGATCTGGGTTCAAGGCCATTTGTTTGAATGTGAAAAAATGACTTGTAACACCCATGGTGTTGGAAAGAACACACATGATAGTACTATAGGTTGAAATTTTAAACTTGTAACACCCACGGTGTTGGAAAGAACACACATGATAGTACGATAGGTTGAAATTTTAAAGATACATTAGGATAAATGTTAGGTTTAGAAGAGTTTCCAAATCAAGGTTTTAATGGTATGTAACTTACCATCAACATAAATTTTTACTATAATATCTATTTTTTGTCATTCAAAATTGTGCTAAAGAGAAAAAAAACAACATTAGAATTTTTGCAGTTGGATAAGGGTTCTTTACAAATATTTATTCCTAGAAAACCTCCAATGATATTTTTCATGTATCAAGAAGAAAGAGAAGAGGAATTTCATGAATGATCCAAATTGGAGAACCAATTTAATCATTTGAATGGTAGGTGTATAACAAGTAATGATTCAAATATGAAATAGATGGAAAAAAATAAAAGAAGATGGATGAAAATAGCTAACATATGGGTAAAGTGATGGAATAATCACAAAATTCCATGCCAACCATCTTCTTACATACCCTAGATGAGAGATCCCTAAAGGAAATAAATAGACACAAGGAAATGATGAAAATGTAAAGGAAATAAAGATTGAGTCCCAGAATAATTATTATTCATCACCTCCAAATTTGCATTCTTAAGGGATCCACTTGGCACCACGGAATTAAATAATTTCCAAGATCGATGTGATCAAGTTTGATGTCAAGCTAAGTTTGTATGAAAAAAATTATTCCATCGAGAAGTTGACCTTCCTACTTTTCGAACATGGTTTGAGAGGAAGCCACGTCATTCCATTTTACTCATGAAAAATGAGCTAGCCACATGGGAATTATGGAGAATAATATAGAAGGGTCAAATTCAGAATTGTGGTTAAGAGTTGAACGATTCAAACTTAATCCCTAGTTGGCTATCAAGTTGTGTTATAACTAGGCCACTTGGAAGAGCTGAAGAACCAAATCTTCTATAACAATAACAACAACCAACCATATGAAACCCAAAATAGTACCAAGGAACCAGTGGAGTAGGCTACTATTGAGAAGGATGAGCCTAAGAAGAAAAACGTTGACAACTCTCCATCTTGTAAGTTAAACTGGCCCTTTCTCTAAACAAAATGATTGTTTAAAAGAAATTGTTGGACTTAAGAAAAAACTTATAATCTTGAAAAATAAATCTCGAGATGAGAAACCCTTAATATTAGGAGCTCTCACTAAGGCTACCAAAATGATGGATACACCATCCTCCTCTCCTAATATTGAGAAATGGAAAATGAGAGAACATAGAAATAAATTATGTGTTGTGTGTGGAGAACTCATTGGTGAGGGAGGATATGTGTAGTAGGGTGCAAGAAAAGTAAGACTTATCTCAGTAAAGGTACAAATAGATTATTGGGATGCCACTACTCCATAAGAACGAGTGGCACTTGAGGAAAACAAGTTGGTTGCAAGAGAAGGTGTTGATATTGAGGGGAAGAGTAATGACGAAAGAATGAAAGCTAAGCATAAGAACATATTGACGACATTGTTGTTACATGAGTAACAATTGTTGAGGCAACACAACCTGAGGAATATAAAATCATGGTTGAACCTACTGATGATGTTGTTGATACACAAAAACTAGGAGTTGAAGCAACACAACTTGAGGAGGATATAACCTTATCTGACACACAAGAAACTATTAATGATGTTGTTAGTACACAACAAGTAGTATTTGAGAAATTTCAACCTACAAAATAAGGAAAAGAAACTTAGCCAAACCCACAAGAATCGGTACCCAAGGTAGTTTATCTTGTAGTGGAGTGAGAGCCCTAGTATATTTATAAACATCTGACAGTGATGTTGTTGTTACTGAAATAACAATATATAAAGTAGTTAAATTTGATATTGATGCTTTGGTTATAGAGAAAAAAGAATGGAAGAAATTGGACCTATAATTGTTGTATGGCATAATTACCTAAGTGAGAATAGAAGGATCATTCATGATCTTCAGGAGGATTGGGCGATTGAGCTACATTTCAGAGGCTTAGGTGGGAAGAGCCCAAATTAGAGAGAAGGAAGGAAAATAAACAATTGAAGGATTTTAAGGGTGAAATCCAAATGCAGCGGAGAGAAAAGGAGAAATTCTATGACCTTGCACATGAGTTGTTGAGTTTCAAAGGACCTTCCCTATCCTACCTACTATTTCTTCATGATTAGTAGTTCCTTTTCATATGACAATGATAAAAGAGAAAATACCCTACCAATTGGCTGCCATTATGATATTTTGGGACACCTTTTCTCAAATTAATATTGTGAAACAACATTTTTTATGTGATTTGTATATGCATGAGTTTTTTTCTTATTTAGAGAAAGGATGTTTAAATTCTCGCCATATGTTGGAGACAATCAACTATGGGTCTTTACCTCGTTTTCCAATAATTAGGTAAAATGGAAATTGGCTAATGATATTGTAAAAACAAATTAGGAGTAAAAGAAGTTATGGATTAGGGAGGGAGCAATCCCTATTTCTATAGTAAACAATACTTATGAAGGTATTCTTGGATCCACAAAAGTGAGCTACTATTGTGGACATCATTCAAAGAAAAATCCTTGATCTCTTCTCTTGAACTTTTTACCTACAAAAACAAGATAATTTGTAGGGAAGTAGACTTAGATGGGAGACCTCTGCCATTGGGTTGAAGAAAAGATAACCATATTGCTATCCTAATTTTATCCAAGCCCTCTAAAGAGTGATCAGGTACATTGAATATATTAGGATATTTGGACCTAATTTTATTGGTCGTAAACTATGATTTCCTTTGATATGGCTCCTCGCAACAAAAAAATAGTTTTATTATAAGCTCAACCCAGGGTATGCAAAACTTTGGTGGTTGGAGTTAATTGTTTCTAATGGATATGGAGTTATTGTGTATGATATTATGAATGCCTATGATTTCACAAAACTTCATCTATGACATTCCCAGTTTGAGAAAGAGTTACATTGATCAATGGTTTGCATGGGGACATGTAGTTTCTAGACTTGGGGGGAGATGTTGGTTTTAGGAATTGGCTTATCCATATCACCTTTTTCCTAAGATTTTTTTCTATTTCATCCTTAATATCCATATTTTTTTATATCTATTATCCTATATTTTGATTCACGTATTCCAAATATTTATGTCACTCCAATGCACTAAGTTTTTCTTGAACTTGAAAGGAGATTAGTTGTTTTAGGTCTTATTATTAAGAATATGCTGAGGAAAATGTTTAAAGGATGATCTAGAACTGGCCCAAGATTTTGTTACCTCAACATTTTCAAGATTTTTTTACATTTGGTTGACATAAAGTTTTTAATCCACCATTTTTAGGATGTTGTTACTCTAGGATGATACATTGTGGTTACTCCAAGATTCCAATGTGATGTTACTCCAACATATCTAGATGTAATTATCCTACCTTACCATGACTGCCAAAACTTCAATGTTTTTTTGGGAAGTTGTTATGTACACCATTACCTACCCTGGTCAACATGGGTTTCTATGCTAACAAGAATTTGATCCTGGTTTGGCCAATTTTGTCATGGTGGCTGTAATCCCCCAAATTCCTAGATATTTGATGGTTGAGTGATCATTGTGGCAATAACTTTGTTTGTAATTATTTTCTTGTAATTGGTCATCAAATAAATCTCAGTTAACTTTATTTGGACAACTTGAAAATCAGAAGATTCTCAAGGATATTCCTTATTTGATTTACTTCTAGCATTGGATGTAAAGTAAAACCGATAAAAATGGATCTCTCTACCCTGAGAAGGGGGCTGGAATTATTTTCTCTCGGACACTGTATGTGTACTTATTTCCAACATTAATTCAAGTTTGATCATGTTCATGGCTCATTTTTATGAATTATTGTGTATTATGTAGGTTGTGAGTTTTCCTCCAACCTAGGGATTGTTGTGACTATACAAAGTAGCATAGCAATTTGTTTCAGTAGCTCATGCGTTGTAAGTTAGATTTTTGGGACAAAATTCGATTGTTGTTATTGATTCAATTTGTGATTATGATATTGATGTTACTCGTCATTTTTGGGATATAATTCGATTGTTGTTATCGATGCTATGTGTGACTAGAATATTGTTGTTACTCATTATTTTTGCAAGGATTTCTTGAATATAGGTCCATATTACTCAATTGTAGCCATCATAGGACTTTATCAAGTTGTTTTTTTACTATTGTTACTTCTTCTTGTTATAAATTATTGTGGTCCATTGTTGTTACAGTGTGTTGACTAAGCAACTACCACATATTAATTATTCTTGTTTGATGTTACTTGATTCTTGTTACTAATTACTATTATAGGTTACTATTAAGTAGTTTTATTATAGGTCACTGTACAATTTAGTTATCTTGTCCTTTATTGTTTCCAACATGATATTATTGATTCAGTTATAGTAGTAACATCTTATCTTTTCGATTGGATATGCTACTTGGGATTGGTAAATGATTTATAATTAAATAAGGTGTTAAAAGATTCCATTTAAGCAAGTGAGAATCTATTTGTGTTGGGAAACTAAGCGTTATTTATTTTATAAAAGAGCAATTAAGTATTATTTGGTTTTTGCAAATAGTGATTGAATGTTGTTTCCTTCCTTCAAAAGTGTGATTTACATTTTCAAAACAAAGTGTAGAATGATTTCCTTCTTATGCAAGTGAAATTTCCAACAATGAGGTTTTAATTCTAGAATTGAGTGAAGTGTGCTTTTAATTCCTGCAAGTGCGGAAAAATATATATTAATATTTCGCCTTTTATTGAGGGTTTCATTCTTATTGAGGAAAGAATAATAGGAGACAATATATTGGGAAGTAGTTAATGTTAGTTAATGGTTGCTTCTTGCACATAATATGCATGATGACGTTGGAATAAAAGACTTACCCTAGTTGATGATTTATGTTAAATGGATTTATTATTATTAACAACACAATAAAATTCTCGAACATTTTAGTGTTGTTTCCGAGAATGTCATTAGAGGTGCAAAAAAACAATTGACATTATTTTTTTTATGCAAATTGAGATATGTAAGATGCATCAATAAAGAAGAATAGAAACACAGTGCCTCAAAAAAAAAATTGTGTAGGAAGAAGGGAATGAAGAGGATGGCTTACATTTATCCAAGAAAAAATGTTGAAAGAAAAAAGCAAAATAGACTACCCCAATAGCAAACTCACAAAAAACAAGATTTCATAAATAATCCGCTTTCATACTAATATCTTAGAGGATGGAATCTCAAGGGTCATCTATCTTAAGAGAAAACAATTGGGAGATGGAACTATGTGAACCTTTTGCCTCAAGAGAAATTCTAAGTATCTCTGAATCATGTGCATCAGTAGGAGGTGAACACTTGGACTTTTTAGAAGGGCATGGGGATACATATGCATATACTTGGGTACACTAAGACCCAAGTCTGAAGAATGAACAACCCCTTGATAATTTTATTCCGGACTTAATGAGTGTTTCAAGTTAGCTTGAAAATCCATCAATAGATCCCTTGTAGTGAGGAAAACTTGTTGCTGGAAAATGAGTGCCTGAAATAACATTGTGAAACTCCTAAATTTTGTGGGGAAATCATATGGAAGATAATATAGTTACTACTTTTGAATTCCCTATCTAAAAAATTCTAATAAAAGATCTAATGAAGAAAAATCCTCTGTCAATCCACCTAATTTTTCATGGCATGACCCGTAAAAATATGGATAATTTTCTCTTTGAGCTTGACATCTGTGCTAGAGTTATGACTACACCTCATATGCCAAAAAACTAGAATTTTTACCTACTATTTTGAAGGGAACTACATTGAGATGGTTTAGTGGACTTGGTGGTAATTCTATGACTTCTTGGGATGCCATGAAGAAAACGTTTGTGGAAAAATAACCAGACTACTATAGAACCATGGATTAGAGGGAGGAAACATTTAGAATGTCCTAGAAGGAAGATGAGATCATGGAAGATTACAGTAAATTCGTTCAATATGATTTACATGGTATAGAGATAAAGATTTAGATAAAGACATTTCATAATACAATTATAATCCAAGGAGTGAAGCATGATTTCGTGGATATGTTGAACCAAAGTGGAAAGAGAGACATATCAAAGGAGCACTATGATGATATAATTTCAATATTCTTGAGGTGTTAGAGAGGATCATCAAGGAGCAAATGTTTAGCATGTGATGCTTCCACTAGAGTACAAGAGTGAGCCAATGGAAGAGTGAAGAGGGCGTAAATTGGTATTTTATTCAAAATTTTTAAAAGTAATGTTATCCACTCTCTATATACAAGCAACCCCAAGCATGGGATGTCTCCCCCATCCTACTATTAAGGTCTTATCTCTTATCCACTAGAACTTACCTCCGTCTAAATTGGATCTAAGCCCTAGAATGGTAAATCCAAAACCACCTCATTTACCCTATAAATCTAACATTTACCATAGAGTATGGGTTGGCTTTTGGAGACTCTGAATTATATCTTTATGCTGCACATTTATGTCTAGAGGTCCATATTCCATCTGTGTTCTTGAGGTGCGATTGAAGTCTTACTATTGTGGAAAAGGAATGACAAGATAGTTGGGAGAGATTTACAAAGTCAAGGCCTACAAGGGTTGTAACCTTTTCCTACTTTTATTAATACAAAAGTGCCTTATTTATCCTATACATTATGTCTCATTTATGCATATGTAGAACATGAATCCTTGACTTCTTGTTTAGATCTGTTTGTATGTTCTCTTTTGTATATTTGGTTCTCTTTCTTGTTTTGGATGATTTACACGTTCCACTTTTAGCATTTGGAGTTGGAGTTCAAGCTAGAAAGTAAGGAGAAGGAGGAATCTAGCCTTGGATTACAAGTAGGTCTTCTTTCGATATTTCAAACATCTCTAAGGAAAAACATTGTAGTTTTTTCTTGGTTGTTTTTAGACTAAGCCATTAGGTCTAGGAAGATTGCTTCTGTCTGGAGAAGGAATTTATCCACAAAACAATGGGTTTGACCAAATTTTGATTTACGAAGTGAAATTTATGCTAAGATCTCAAAACTTGTTGAGTCTTTACCTTTCCTAAATAACAAAATTGTATGGAATGCTTGGTTTTCAATATTTGACATGCAATTTTGAAAATATTGCCTAAAATACTATGTTATATCTTCTTTCCAAAGGAACTAGTAGCACTCAATTTAAAATTTCAAAGCTTTATATACGATAGTTCTACCAAAAACACCTATTCAAGACTAGTTTTTTTACTAGTCAAAAACTTAATTTCCACAGTGTATATTTCCAAAATTATAGCTTTGTACTATCAAAAATTGATATCATATATACTTTGGTGTCTCAAATTCCTGAAATTTTCACAATATAAAACTCCACTAAAAGAATTTACAGCAAAAACCCCATATGGCTTAATTTTAGGGCTAGTCAAAACCCTAACTTCCATAGGAGATATCTCATAAAATATAGTTATTTAAAAGTTGAATGTTTTATAAAAAATAATTTTCTATGTTTCTTTAGTATCTTCAGAATTTCATGATATGAATTTTTTCCTTAAAAAACTTATTGCGAAAATCTTAAGATGACTCATTTGAAACTAATTCTTGAACTAGCCCCAAACCATGAATTCCATAGAATATATCTTACGGAGTGTAATGGGTTAGAAACTAACATTTTGACCACATGTAATTTGAAATTTTTTCTTAGTCTCCCAATTTTTTTTTCTATCCAAAAATTCTCAAAAAACAATTTATAGTGAAAATGCTAAGACATATTTATTTAAGGAGCATAACCCTAGGATCATAGTATTTGTTACCAAATGTTGGAAAACATATGCCAAAATAACCTAGAAATAGTCATAAAAGTAACTCTATGGTTTGAGGAATAGAGATATGAATTAATGATAAGCCTCTTCAAGGGGAAAACATCATTTTACATTAGAACATAATAATTCAATATCAATATATTTGCATGAGGCTTTATGATTAATAGGGAGATCTCTCTAGTGTTTAATAGAATTATTCATAAGTCTTATATAACTAATAGCAATAATCATATTAACATTTAAATGTCAATAATTCCTTTAATATGATGTATTATTCATATGAATGGAGCCATGGTGGTGCAAAACATACCATCATATGCAGAATTTGGATTACTATGATGCTAAAAGTGACTCAATCCAAGGCTACAATGATGGAAAGAAGGACTCTCCCATTAGAAATAGGTTTTGAATCTTGAACACTAGGAAAAGATAAGCCATAAGGTACCATGAATTCCATGCCAAAGGCCATGTGTTGCAATAATAATAGTTTACTATTTTGTTAATGTAATTAATATTTTCATTAGATTGATATAAGTGTAAATGATCATTATGGAGGATATTGTTCATAGAATTGACTTTATGGTTTACATATTTCTTTTTATTGAAGTTAATATGTTCAATATCATTTCCATGCATTTAAATACATTGATGACCAATAATTGTGTGCATGGATAACTATAGCATTTATACATGTCTGGTAATGGTTGAGTTTAATGGACTTTGATAGATTTATTATGGTGAACCACAATCACCAATACATCATTATAGTTGGTCATTTACCATATTTCTTTATATTTTTAACTACATAAACATGCAATAAATCATAATTAACTATAGATTGTGATTAATTATACTTAACTATATCTCACTATAATTAAATGTTATGGATTATAAATAATAACATCTACATAAAATTGATATGGCTTACTATTATTACAATAATTCATGTTTAACCATAGTTTCTTATTATTAAATATCTTTTTAGTATACTCAAATGCTAACACCAATATGTATGCTAGCGAGTGAAATTGTTATTGTTTTATTTTTGTTAATTCCCATAATACAACT
>APFE030308299.1:0-18510 GCA_000404065.3 Pinus taeda | reverse complement strand
GACTTCAGTACCAAGAGATTGAAGATAGGTAGTAACTCTTACCTTCCAGTATACGAAGTTTGTCCCATCAAAAATTGGTGGCCTGATTGATGCTTCCCTCTCGTAGTTGCTCATGATGAAAGATCTTCCTTCAAGCAATCAAGCTTCTTCTGAAGGACCTGCTCTGATACCAATTGTTGGAAATAATACTGAGAGGGGGGATGAATCAGTATTATCACATCAATAAAACTCTTTCATTTCCATATTCAGATTCATATATGCTACTTCCACAACTTCTTAGATTCAGTTAGTTGATCCTTAATGAGTGCATTAGAACATTATCAACCATATTAACAGTAAACAGGTGCAGTAAAATAGAACAGATCATCACACATGAACACCATGATATAAGGTGGAAACCCAATGTGGGTGAAAACCACCTGCTGCAATATGTCTCTATCTTCTTTCAATTAGAAACTTCTTTTTACACTTGTACTAGTGCAGTCCTTTACCAGTACGCAGGCTGCAACCTGCAGAGAGCTACAACCCTCTCTCATTTTCCAGACTCTCCTAGAAGGGAGCTACTACCCCCTTATCTCTTGCACTAGCCAAGATACTAGTACGTAGGTGCTGGCCTACAGAAGGCTACAACCTTCCAGGGACCACGTTTCATAATTTTTAGACTGGATCCATGAACATCAATCAATCATCAAGAATTTCTGCATCAAACAATCTCCTTTTCACCAATTAGCATTGGATCAAGTAGACACTTCTGTGACAGCTATATCCAAATCACAGTAACTGTAACCACACACCAAATCTAAACCCGGAACAAAAAATACTATCATTCAAGCTTAAAGATTAAGACCCATCAATAGAACTTATCCTTCTTCTTGTGCTCAGGTTCCTTCTTTATTCAGATCCAGATCTGCACCATAACCCAATCATAATATTCCAGATCTAGCACTTTATCAGATATTCAATAACAATTCAGATAATCCTTTGCCAAATGATCTCCTTCCTCTTTTATAGTCTTAGGCCTTTCACAATACCATGGTCCAAAACCATAATAACACAATACCATGAACCCAATACTTGGGATCAACACTTTTGGATGCAATACCACGGACCAAAACCATAGGATCAAAAAACTGTCAGACTAATACCATGAACCAACCATGAAAGTGCGTGAGATCAACGCTTTTGGATGCAATACCATGGACCAAAACCATAGGATCAAAAACTGTCGGACTAATACCATGAACCAACCATGAAAGTGCAAGAACTTTTCTCCACATGAAATAAACTTTTCTCTGCATAAAATTCCATAAACATTTCTCCACATGAAATAAACTTTTCTCTGCATAAAATTCCGTGAACTTTTGTCTATATGAAATAAACTTTTCTCTGCATAAAATTCCATGAACTTTTCTCCACATGAAATAAACCTTTCTCTGCATAAAATTCTATGAAATTTTCTCAACATGAAATAAACTTTTATAAACTTTTCTCTGCATAAAATTCCGTGAACTTTTCTCCACATGAAATAAACTTTTCTCTACATAAAATTCCATGAACTTTTCTCTGCATAAAATTCCATGAACTTTTCTCCACATGAAATAAAACCTTTCTCTGCATAAAATTCCGTGAACTTTTCTCCACATGAAATAAACCTTTCTCTGCATAAAATTCCGTGAACTTTTCTCCACATGAAATAAACTTTTCTCTGCATAAAAGTCTGTGAACTTTGCTGCACTATAATTTATCATCTGAGATGAGTGGGTTGCCATCAAGTACAACATCTGTATGATAATTCCAACAATGTCATCCATTGAGACATCATGTCCCTGAGTCCCACTAATGATTTAAATATTAAACCTCTGGTTCTCTCATTTTATAGGCATGACAGCATCCAGCAACCCAAAGTCGCTCTCATATGCCTATGCTCCAGAAACTATGGATGTTTCTCAATAGACTTGTGCTAATGACCCCACTATTTGAGCCACTTTTCTAGCCCATAATCCAGGCCTCTACTCGAAACCTACAAAAACCATCAAAATCCATCAAAGACATTATATAAAGGTTGATAAATCAAAAATCAACCTTAGGACTAGGCCTGAGCATGCCCAACTGGGAGTGACATTCTTTCAAATGCTTGGCATCAATGCAACCTATAGGTCTAGGATAGAATAAATAGCATAAATGACTGAAATAACTTATGAAACATAACTAAAAGGATCACCTCCTTCTCCATGGAGCTATTATATCATCAATTAAGTCTTGCATCCATCCATTTAACAATTACAAGTAAATACATGAAATAACCATGACATGAACCCATCATTTAACCATGCTTATAACCAACATAAAGCCATATAAATATGAGAGATATGAAAACCATTAAATCCACATATAAACCATTGTAAAAGTAAAAGGACTTTGATTTTATCAATCATAGGAAAATCAGACTAGGTTCGAGACTTCCATGTACCACCCAACCATAGACATGGCTGAACCAAATCTCTCCTTTAGGCAGTAACCCCTATGCACTATTCCAAGCATGAATGTGGGATCTCATAGAACAAACAATCCAAAAACAACCAAGGGAATCCATAGGTTAAACCACATCCACCCTCATCAATTCATGATCACACCAGAACCGACACTCTGATCACAACCAAACCGAATTTGGAATGCCATCCAGAGTCCATCACTATCCTTGAGGAATTTTCCATCTCCTTGTCTCTCATGCTTTACCAAAATCCAATCCTAGATCACTAGGCCCTAAACCAAGACCAGTATCTTAGGCTTTAATGCAATTCAAACCTAGATCATTAGGCCCTAAACCAAGACTTATCCCTTAGGCTTTAACATCTATCTCACCAAAATAAGTTAAGGGATTCCTAGGCCTTTGGGAATGAAACTTGAGACGACCTCTTCCATGGATTCTGAAATCCATCTAGAAAACCAAATCTCAAGGCTAAGATAAACATGACAACATATCATGGTATCCGAAAGAAGGCAAGGCTAGCTTGAAAACCACTGTCATAACCCGGCAAAACGATGCCACTAACAAGAAGAGAACTATACACCTACATGCAAAGCCATGCATGTCCAAACCATCTAAGAAATCACACATGCAAAAGGTTACTCGGAAGTATTCATGTTGAGGCTGTTTGATCCTTCTTTCCTTTCTTGATCCTTTCTTTCCTTTCCTTTCCTTTCTTTTCCTTGCTTTCCCTTCCTTGATCCAAATCTAGAGTGTGCCAAGAAAAATCTAAATGACAAAGAGTGAGAAAGAGGGAGATAATATTGAGAGAGATCCAAACTTGAATTGAAAAAAGTTTACCAACTGATCCTCAAAAGCCTTTTTATGAATGAAGCATCTATTTTCTTCATTTTCCATTATTTTCCTTCAATTTCTTCCTCACATGCAACCTGTGACCTTTCACCTTAATTTTCTCCTAATTTCCTTTATTTTCTTAAATAAATGTGCCAAAAATTCATTTTTAACTCTTTAATGCCTTTGCCTTAGCCTTTGCCAATTTCCTTAGACAAAAACACATCTAGTGATGCTGACTAGCATAAATTTTCCCAATGTTCAACTTGGAATAAGTGTCCCTTAATCGTGGTCTTATTTTGCCTTTATGAACTTTTATTACATGAACTCTTCACCAGCGCTGTTACAATTTGCCCATGGTATTTATCGTGGTTTTTTCTTGTGGTATTGTCACATGGTATTTTCCTTTGTTTTTTGAGCGAAAACATTAAAAGAAGGTTTCTAGAGAGTCCATCAAGCATATAAAAGGGGATTGGAGCTGGACAGTGGCATCACCTTGAGTTGTCTATCTATTTTTTTTTTGTTCAAAACTTGACTTTGCCAGTTCTAGTTTGATCCTAGGTGAAAACCCCGTGGCGACTTGTGTTTGGTTATCCATCCAAGGTTCACATGTGTGCTTCAATGTCTTTGTTTTCTTCTGCATTGAGAAGCCATTATGCCGAAGTAGGAGCTCCATTATTTTCTTGTATTTGGGAATGTCTCATCTTCTAGGTATTAATTGAAATAAAGGTTGCATTTTGCTAGATCCCTTTGTGTTCAGTGTTTTGCTGAAAGTAATTTTATTAGAGAACCTAAATGTACCATATTTGTTGATTGTTTCAGTGTTTGGGATATTACATTGGAATCATAGCTAGTTTTCCTGCTAGCTTGGGGGTTTATCGCAGAACAATTTTGAGACCGATCAAGGGTTTTAAGAGAGACTAGTTTTCAGTGATCCCCCATAATCACACTAGCTAGTAATCTTTCAACTTTTGTGGCTTATTCACATGCACCCTAGTTGATATTTCTCGAATGATTTCCATATCCATCAATTAGTTTATTTGTGGTTTTATGTCGAAGATTTTGAAGGCTTGCTCGGTTGATATATTTATCAAGGGATGAGATGTATTGCCCCTTTCAAAGATCAAGCTTATTTTCAATCGAGGTGGTTCATATCTATCATTCAACTCAAAGATAAAGCTTATTCCAGTAAAGATATGTGGCCACTCATAATGGTTTAATAGATGAGGGTTTTATCTTGCAGATTGAAGTTTTGTGGAGGTCGATTTTTTCCAAATATGAGGTGAGCTAAATCATTTAGAAACTTTGAACACCTCATATCTCAAATATTAACACATAATTCAGATAACTTGTTAGATCAACGCCAAAAATGAGAGTGAGAATCCATCATTAGCAAAATAAATTGAATCTACTTGTTCTAAATTGTGAGGCTTGATGGGTGATCTTGCTGTAAGCATAGATTGGATCGGGTTCTATGAAAAATTTTGTGCAGTTCTAGGAGACAATTAGCTGGCTCACTTCCTAAATTGCACAGTGCAAGCTGCCTAGAGGATAGCCTCAATCTTTGCACATTTTCGGGCAAGAGTGCAAGGTCATTGAACTTAGGGTCCGGTTGAAGGAGGGTTTTCCGGTTGACAAATTTTCAGGAAAATTGCCTTAGTATGAAAGAAAGTGGACTTGTACGTACATGAAATTATGATCACACAATTAGCACAACTTAATGATGAGACACCTCAAACCAGCAAGACTAATATGTGCTCAGTGAGACTGACTCAAAGGTTAATAGTGAAAAGTGAGACAGTTGAGATATCTCTTTGAATGACCATGATGACACTTGCACGATTATTTTTACAAATTTGTGTGTGAGTGTGATAGGTGTTTGCATAGCTAAGATAACCCAATCAAAAAACAAAAATCTTCGACATTAACAAAATTAGGTCACAAGCATGACATAACAATCAACATGCCAAAGACGACAGTTGGTAAAACAAGAAAAAAGGAAGCAAGACACATAGAGGAAACACAAGAAATGAATTTATGGTTACAGACATGCATGTTATTGAAGATAGAATGATATGATAATGACAAGCAGTCCTTCAAGCTACACTAAGAGATGTACATCAAAATATATTCTTTACTTACCATATTTACCCTCCAGATGATCATGCATTTGACAGAGTTTGCACGAGGACTCATCTTTTATTATAACCTAGTTTCTTATTCCTTCTCATCAACTCCTTGAGTGTGATGTAGCATGTCATATTGTCTTATAATCACTAAGAGATAGATCTACGTAGTTTCAATGGACATTGACTACTACAAGGATGATCTGCGCAATTTTCCAGAGCAAGGATGGGCTACCAGCTATGTGCAATTTATGGGAGAAAGGTCATTGGCCTACTCTGCAAAGTTTTCCAAAGCAAGGCTAGCTACTTGCTCTGCACAATTTATGAGTGCAAGGAAGATTCGATAGTTAAGACAACATTGTGAAATTTTGAGGTGCAAGATAGTACTACAGGATGGGTCCTAGGAGGACACCTCTGCATAGTTTCTGAATGGAGAGCAACCAAAATTCTCTGCGCACTTCTGGAGAATAGTACTAGCTTCGTGACTATTCTGCGCATTTCTAGAGATTAGTGTTGGCTTCCTGACTGCTCTGTACATTTTTGGAGAGCAGTGATGGCTGGGCAGCTGAGGGACAACACTACATAGTTTCTGATGACAATGGGTTTTGACTAGGGAAGGACACTAGAGGAAACCAATGTGTAGTTTTGGATTTTAAGGGAGGTTGGTGTCTCTGTGCATTGTGTAGTTCCAAGGGGAAAGGGAAAAATCTCATGACTTACAGAAGCAAAGCGTGCAGTTCTGGAAAGCTGGATGAGGCTAGTTTTCTCGGGAAACTAGGTTAAGTGTGAGATCAATGAGACTGATGCAAACAATGATATAACTTGACTATGATCACACACAGACACTTAGCGATACAACATAGACCATCTAGAAGATAAAGGACATATGCTAATTGATGCAACATAATTTGTGACAAGGGTGCTTGAAGTGAGTGGGAAACATCTCTATGTAACCAGAACGACCCAAACGCACAAGATTTCCCCTTCAAGCAAAACAACATTCCTTTTTCATGAAAAGAAATAATCCTAATGCTTAAAGATGACACATTCTGCATAAAGATGAGAACATTAATAAATCTTAAGATTAAGGATGGGGCTTGAGATCATCAGCTTACCAACAAGTGACGACGGAACGATCGATCACAGGATCCAAGGTAGGCTTCGAAATTTGCATGTGAGCCAAAATGTTGGAGGGTGGTTATAGCTGCTACAACATTGATGACACGCTAGTAGAACTCCAGCTCTATGTATGGACCTTGTCTCGTGAAAAGAGAGTCTAACCTTTCCATAAGTATTATTCAATTCTTTGATTGTCATGGCTTAAGCACTCACTTGGGAAAGAAATATAGTCGCTACCATTCCCTTGATCGGTCAACACATATTCTTAGCCATGTCAACTAATTTGTTTCAATTGGGATGAGGGGTATATAGATGCACAAGTAATATAAATGCCAGAGTCTTAGTTTCATCTCTAGTGTTGCTCCACTACCAACAGGCTTGGACAGTGTCCCCGCGAAGTCATGCAGGAGCACAAGCATCTCTCCAGTGCCAATGAGCTCAGTCAGTACCCCGGTGGAGCTAATTGCATCACCTCTATGAACAGGAATCCTTCTCTTCTTTCACCTTATTCATTTTTCATTTTTCATTTTCTTCATTTTTCAAAGAACTATGCAAAGGCACTTATTTATTTTCATAAGGCAGAACAGGGATCCTGACTTATTGAGAGAAAAACAGGTTGTCCCATCAGAGAAGTATGTTGTATATACCTCTGACATGTTAAGTTTCCCCCCTCACCTTGCTCTGCTTGACTGAGTTGACAAGGGTTAACCCATAAAAACTGATTAGAGTAGGTGGTACTAGTTAAAAGTGCAAGCGTTGTGGTTTCATCACGACTCACGCTAAATAGAACTTATTTTCCATTAGGGTATCATCAAATGAAGACATCAACTTATTCATAAAGAAATAGGACAGTAAATAACCAAATGTTGATAGTTGTACTAGTCCTCTTATATTTTCCTGGTTTAGCCAAACACGGTTTCATGTGAGACTAACATATGAGTGCAAACAAACAAACAAATAAGAGAGAAAAGAGTAGAAGTAAAGTGAAAGAAAAACAAGTAAGCAAAGAAAACACACCAAGTAAGAAATAAAACAAACATGCAAACCATAAAGCAAAGCAAAGAAAGAAAGAAAACATTACTCCTACTCCTACGGTAAACAGTGCATCGGCCTGCTCACGTAAAGTGATATTTCCAATTTAGCCACTGACACATTGGCTGGACCATGTTGCTGAAGGCATGGTTCATAAGAAAGATAAACATGTAAAATGACTAACAAGAAAGATACAACAGTGAAAACCAACACACTATGAGCTCAAAAGCGTCCACAGAAAAGAAAAGAGTAAAAGTGTAGGATAATAATTCTGCAGATGTATCATGGTGACCAGACACACTGCATCTAGATGATAAACATGCAGACTTGTTGGAACATGAAAAACAAGAAAAAATGAGAAAGAAAGACAACTTGCATTTTACAAGAATTCTCATTGTGTATGATTCCTCCAATGTGTGACCAATGGAATCATGTGGTTCAGTTGGATGAAGTGAAATCTATGAACTAGATTGATTTTCAATGCACACAGGAGAGTGATGAGGAACCTTCGGTGTTTCAACAATTTTCTGACCGAAAGTGGAACTAACTTCAGGACAACAAGGGCCTGACATAACCATCAACACAAGCTCAAGTGCCTCAACTAATTGAGGGGTCTCCACTTCATTAGCAGGTAGATTATTAGAGACCAATTACTTAGAAAGATTAACAACGAGTGAATCAACATTGTGATCAAATGAAGGAGTGAAGAGATAATGATAGCCATGATCAAAAGATTCGATATGTTGATGTGCATCCTCTTGATCTAATGAATCATGTAGAGGGGCCAATGAGAAACAAAGATGTTCATCCTATGTTTTTTCAGAAATGAAATTTGAAATATTGAGTGGATTTTGAGAGAAGGATGTGTCCTCACTACAGGAAACAATGACATCTGGTGTTTCTTGTGAATGATTGTAAGTAGAAATATATCACAATACTTTTTCACAGGGAAAATAAGAAATGGTGGAATCACAAGGGATGTCACGATAGAGCAGATGAGGCATGGATAAAAGTAGGTCATTCTTCATTGTGGGTTGTTCTTCAGATTCCCGTACACACTAGTCATGAATGATAGTGCAGGCTCGCTGCACAACACCAACTCCATCAACAACTTGATCCTTGTGAACAAAAAGTGTGGAGACTAGAATGGGAGAACACAACACAGTAAAATCTAGAGGATCATTAGAACGTTGAGACGGACATTGAGGTAACAAGTCCTCATGACAACCAATAACCTTTTGAGCCAAATTTGCACAGATATCAAGCACAGATGGGGTGGGAGGATGTGACAGTTCAACAGATAGATGTGAACCTTCTCCCACCTCACACTACAGAGCCATAATTGTTTGATGAGAGAAGGATGGACAGTCACTTGTGACAGTAATTGTGTCCACCTTGGATTTGGAAGCTCTAACACCAAGTTATGCTGGGTTCAGTTTGAATGATTCCAGGATATGCGGATTCTCCGATATGTGAAGAAGATATTGAAATATTTCATTGAGAAATTTCTAGTTAATTTACTCCTCTAGGAATTGAAATGCGATATTAAAAACGCGATCCTAGAATTTTGCCAAGGATTCATTAGGGGCTTTCTGTATTTCGAGAAATGTTTTATTAAGTCCATGATGGTGAAACTTACGAAAACGATCAACTAACTCTATAATAGAGTGATGAAATGAGTGAATAGATTTTTTGGGCAGTGTGACAAGTCATTGCAATGAGTGTCCACAAAGCGTGAATGTGAACAATGTGAATATTACATAATCCTCATGGGTTTCGAGGATCTTACGTATATAGGTAAAGGCAAGACTATGCCTCTACCAAGTTGTTGTTCCTTCACTTTCATATGTTTATTATGACAAGTCATTCCAGAAATGCTCCAAGATTTCAATGTCATTTCCATAAGACAGAAATCTTGGAGGATGAGGTGTAACATAAGGCATGATATATGTGGGAAGATTCAGAATAGAATTTGAGGACTTAGCCTTTCATCTGGCCCTCTTGCTAGAGCCAGAAAATTTGATGTGTTGGATTTGCCAACATTCAGGGGATCTCCCTGATATGAATTCCCAACTAGACCTCACACTATTTGGTGTAGGAGTCCCATGCCATACAATGTCTCGGTTGTCATTATATTAAAGATACGCCTTAGCTCTTGTTGTTCAACACATGAGAGTGATATACTTAGTCTTCAAAAATTAGTTACGTGTGCTTGGTGAGTGCGAATGTAACTTGTGTCTAGGTTCCTTCACTGTAAAGGGAAAGGGTGAAAGTGGGTCTCTACTTGAGAGGGAGTAGTCCCAACCCAGGAAGAGTCACACACAACACAACAAGGATTTGTGAAAATTCCAGTGGAGTAGTCCACACATAAGCATCGATCATAAACATCAAATTAAATGAATAACATGTAGAACACCCAGTGGAGTAGTCCACACAGATGCAATAGTCACAAACATCTAATTAAATGATTAACATTTACAACACCCATCGAAGTAGTCTACATGGATGCAACATTCATTATAACAAGTATACAAGATGAATCTGTCTAATGTCCGATGGAGTAGTCCACACGGGCCAGATAGTGATGGAAACCAATACAACACATCTTCAACATTATATGCACTAAAATAATTGAAGTAGTTCAACTATATTAGTACAAGCTAAGAAAAAATGCAATACAAGCATTTAAAGAATAGTCTTACAGATTGATACAACACATGCATGAAAATGTGTAGGCCTTAGTAGGCCTTTGAATTAATGGAAAGTTCCAAGACACATTTGTACACCATATATCACTAGCCCCAGTAGTGGGATATTGGAGCTCCTCCTCGCTCCTCAAATAATTGGCTATAAAATCTCAATGCTATGAGGGAGGGGCCAAGTGAAAATTACCTTTCTCATACAATGAGGGGGTATATATAACCAAGGGGGAATAACTAACCCTTCTGACTCTTTGACTTCCCTCATGACTTTTTGAATTCCTATGACTTTTTAACTTTACATAACTCTTCAACTTCATATGTGGGTATCTTATACTTCCACTTTACATTACATTGATAACAACAAGTATGGACGATAATAGTGATGTCATCGAGACAACTCATGGCACAACTTGACATGAAACTACTGACAAGTAGTGGCTAATTATGGTGTCAGTGTTGAGCTACTATGCTACTAAACGATGATGTGTTCTCAGTGTAACATGTCTTCATTTCCACATGGCAAAGAGTGTAGGGTCTTCTATGAACTTGTTCTTCGCTTGATTGTGCATGTTTATCTATCCCTTTTTCTCATTGTTGTTGAAATGTGGCAACAAGGATATTCCAATTTTAATTTGTCCTTTAATTAAAGTTGAGAATTCAAATTCAAATTTATTCTCACGAGCTGCTTGGAAAATAATTAATTAACTCATCTTGAGTTAATTAGTTAGAGAAATTCAAGCTAGAAGTATTTGTGAAGTCATGAAACCGTTATCCCTTAAATTGAGGAGATTATCCATTAATTAAGGAGATAAGGATGAGTTGTATTTGAGTTGTAATTAGTTAGCTCAGTTAACTGAATTAACTCTAGTTAAATTAGTTTCATATAGTTTGAGGAACTAATTGTGAGTTCAATTAGTTAATGCATGCATGCATGCAACTAGTGTACTCCAGATAACTAATGATTCTCTCATAAAAAAACTCATGCATGTCCATTCAGACAAAGACCCATTTGATATTAAAGATAAGGACATTGCACTATCAATTGCAAGAGTTCTCCTATAATAAAATCTCTTGCATGCAAAAGGAATTCATTCCTTGAGATTTGCGCAGTTTTACAGTGTCTGGAGCAGTGTGTGAGATCAATGTCACATAAGGTTACAACTGGATGACCTAAGGAAAACTGTGCAAGGAAATAGGAGGCTTGGAGGGAAGAGGAGAAGGCATATGAGGAATCTATTCTGTCTATGAGCAGCAGTGAGGGATTGTACTGAGATTTGGATAGCTATGAGAGCTAAAGTTGTGTGTAATCCTGAGATATTTCCACTTGTATGATAATACAGATAGTGGGGTTTTTAGCTGAGGCTTTCCCCAGAGTATTATTCTATGTTTCACATGTATTGATTATTCTTCTATGTTATATGTGTTCCACTTGATCTTGCTCAAAGCTATTAAGCTTCTACAAGTTTGATTATAGAAGTAGATTAAGTATTTTGCTTTAGTTATATTGCATAATCAGGCTAATCTATAGTCAAAATTTCTACAATTGCTTGATGTGCTTCTTGCACCATTCAACTGTGAGCAAGTCTTCTAGAATACGCTTCTTCTCCATCCTATTCACCATAACCCCATGTTTCATTGATGTACATGTTCTTCCAATTAGTCATGATGAGATGATATCAATCCAAAACTAGCCTAGTCTAAGATGATGCATTATTTTCCATTTCGGTCCAAGTGATCGGGAGAGTGTCAAGGAAATGAAATTGCTTAGAGCACAACTCAAGCTGGGATGTGAGGCTCTAGAGCACTGTCGGAAAACCATGCAGATTTCACTGGGAGGCCGATTTGTGTAATCCAAAATAGCAGTGACATTTGTGGGGAAAAACCCATCTTTGAGGAAGAATTGTGTAGTTTCTAGGAGGAAGGTGAGGCAGGGTATCCGGGGAATTACTGGGCCAATCTACACAATTTTCAAATGAAGCACTTTGCAGGTCATCCAACTAGGATCTATGCAGTTTCTCTGGGGAAGACAGTGTGGGAAACACGAGGCAATAACAGGAAAATATGTGTAGTTTTCCAGAGGAGGATAAGATCAGGCTGCAGGAGATGATGGTCAAAATTGTGGAATTTTGGGAGACAACCTGAGCCTGGGCATAATTGTGTGATGTATGGCTGATTGTACAGTAGGATAGAAGGGGAGGTGACAAACATATCTGCACAATTTTCTGAGCGAGTAAAGAAATCCGCCTGGGAAGCCTTCCTGATAGATATGTGCAATTTGTGGGTTGATTGTAGAGCAAGAAAAAGGGAAGGTGACATACAACTCTATGCAATTTATGGGCTGATGCAGAGTAGGTGGGCAGGGAAGCCTG
Source organism: Pinus taeda (assembly GCA_000404065.3). NCBI lineage: Eukaryota > Viridiplantae > Streptophyta > Pinopsida > Pinales > Pinaceae > Pinus > Pinus taeda. The sequence continues at coordinate 5,843 of APFE030308299.1, read as the reverse complement.
CCTATTAGATCTACGCATTTTCCCAAGACAGTGCAGTGACACACACTAGAGGCCTGTCCCACATGTCTATGCAGTTTCTGTAGGCAGTGCAAGGCAGTGAGGTTGGACAAGTTCTACCCAGTTTTGGAGATCAGTGCAACCTAGGGTCACGACTCAAGTCAATTTTTCTAGTTGACCAACAAGAGGCTTAATGGGTGATCATGCAGGAAGTGTAAACATGATCGGGTTCTAGGACAACTTCTGCACAGTTCTGGGAGACAATGAGCTAGATCACTTCTAGAGTTATGAAGTGCAGGTTGTCTAAAGGATAGACTCACACTCTGCGCAGTTCTGGGAAATAGTGCAAGGTCACTACGATTGAGGTCCAGTTGAAGGAGGGTTGTCTAGTTAATAATTTTTTAGGTAAAATTACTAAGTGTGAAAGCAAGTGAATTTTTGCGTACATTACATTGTGATCACACACTTAGAATGAATCGATGACAAGACACCTCAAACCAACAAGATAAATATGTGCTTAGTGAGTCTGAATCATAAGGGCCATAAGTGCGACAATTGAGATATGTCCTTGAATGACCATGATGACACTTGCTCAACCATTTTTACAAATTTTTTGGGAGCGTGATGGGTGTTCACATAGTGAGCATAACCGAAACACACAAAGAAAAACCATTGACATTACCATAATTGGGTCGCAAGCATAACAATCAACATGCCAAAGACAACAATTGGTCAAGCAAGTGAAAAGGAAGCAAGACATGAAGAGGAAACACATGAAATGACTTTGTGCTTGCAAACATGCATGTTATTGAAGATAAAATGCTATGAAAATGACAAGTAGTCCTTCAAGCTACACTAAGAGATGTACTTCAAAATATATTCTTTACTTACCAAACTTACCCTCGAGATGATCATGCATCCGAGGGAGTTTGCATGAGGTCCTGATCTTTTATCATAACTTCGTTTCTTGTTCCTTATCCTCAACTCTTTGAGAGTGATCTAGCATATCATATTTTGCTATAATCACTAATAGATAGATCTGCGAAGTTTTAACAAACAATGGCTGTTGCTAGGATGATCTACGCAGTTTTCCAGAGAAAGGTTGAGTTGCTTGCGTTGTGTAATTTTTGGGAGCAAGGTTTATGGCTTGCTCTGCTTAGTTTTCTAGAGCAAGGCTAGTTGTCTGTGTTGCACAATTTCTGACTGCAAGGAAGATTAGACAATTAGGACAACGTTGCACAGTTTTGAGATCCAACACACTACTGCGGGATGGGTTCTGGAAGGACACTTGTGCACATTTTCAGAATGTAGGGAAGTTGGACTGCTCTACACATTTTTGGAGAGCAATGTCGACTGCCTGACTGCTCTATGCGTTTATGGAGAGTAGTGCTGGTTGGAATTTGAGGGAAAACATTGCACAGGTTTTGAAGATAGTGGGTTCCGACTAGGGAAGGACATTGGAAGAAACCACAATGCAATTTTGGGTTCTAAGGGAGGCTGGGGTCTCTTCGCATTGTGCATTTCTAGCATGCAAGGGAAAAATATTGAGGGTTTTAGAAGCAAAGTGTGCACTTACAAAAAGCTAGATGGTTGATCAGGAAACTAGGCTAAGTTTGAGATCAATGAGACTGATGCAAACAATCACAAAACTTGACTATGATCACACACGAACACTTAGTGAAACAACGTAGACCATATAAAACATGAAAGACATACTCTGATTCATGTAACAACCTTTGTGACAAGAGTGTGTGAAGTGAGTGTGAAACATGTCTATGTAATGAAAACGAGCCATATGCACAAGATTTCTCATTGAAGCAGAACACCATTCTCTTTCTATACAAATAATAATCTTGATGCCCAAAGATGACACATATTGCATAAATATGACAACGTGAACAAATATTAAGATCAAGAAGGGGGCTTGAGATCATCAAGTTACCGACGAGTGACCAAGGAATGATCATCACAAGATCTAAGGTAGGCTCTAAAATTTGCATGCGATCCAAAATTTTGGAGGGTGGTTGTAGCTGCCACAACAATCGTAAACAAAAATTATTCGACAAAAACAAATATAGTAAATGGTAATTATTTTTCATATTTTAATACCATTTGGAAAAAAAGAGACATGGTTTATTTTTCATATCAATATCCTGAGATGGTGAAATACAATTTGGTTTAGAAAAATTGACATAGACGAGTCAGTTCATGGCACTAAGTTTTGTTGTAAAAAGGTATATCAATTCACTAAATCTGTAGATAGTTTCTTACACTTGTTTTATTATGTGATCTCCTATATGCCAAGGAGAAGGTTGAATTGATCTAGATGCAACCTAAGAATAGTCTATTGTTGGTAGAAATTTATTTTTATTAGTTAGCTTCATTTTTTCTACATAAAAGCCAGGAAAATCAAGCTTGAGAATAAGGGTTTTAATTCTAAATTATTGATAGTTATTTAGTTATTCTATCATTTAGATACTTCATTATTGAAGCTTTATTTTTTTCCTTTATTTAAAGAAATATATGAAACCTATGTTATTTTACATTGTTGGTAGACCTTAGTGTGCTTGCTAAGGAGTGGAGTGCCCCCATAGGTTTAGCCTATGCACTTTTTTTATTTGTACATTAAAATTTTTAGAAATAATTGTTTTATTTTTAATTCATAATTATGTGTGCTAATACATATTTTTCATGTTATCTATTTCATACTCACAGAAGAAAACTCTTATTTTCATGAGCTTTTAGTTATCTTTTTCATATTCTCAATTCTATGTTTATGTGCTCATGCATCTTCATAATTGTGTTTTCCATACATGTTTATAATCTATTGTTCATATTTATTTAGTTATATAATATTCATGAACAAAATGTCATAGCTTAGCCAATGTTCGCGAATGAAAACTTATTGTTAAGCTATGGAAAAGACTAGGAGTTTCCATCCCTTCATCTCTCTAAAGTAGATTCAAATTCCCTAGTACATTCATATATTATCAAACCACTAATGCATCAAATCATTATAGCTCCTTTTTCATAGATTACTTCCTTCTCACATAGTTTTATGTAGGATTAATGACTGCAAACATAAATATCTCCCCAAGGTCTGGTGGGCTGACCTAGAACAACATAAAGACAAAGGACTCAATGTTTTCCTTAAAGTAGGTAGATGAAGTGATGAATCTTACTTGGAATACATTGTATGTTTCACTCCTTCTTTGGATGGAATGCTCCAATCCTAGCTCCAATTTCCAAAATTAGAACCTACACAACCATAAAATATAAGCTAAGAAACTACGAGATCTATCTAGCATCGTCTATCTACTTTATTCAACATATCAACATGGTATTGGATTATATGAAATAAGGACATCAAAAATAGGAAAAAAAAGAGCTCTTTGTATTGAAATAAATGGAGTGAGTCACAACCATAAATATGTCTTAATCTTGTAGAAGAGCTCCTCCAAGTTGTTGACTTGTCCTTCATTTGTTAGAATGTGCACCTCCAATCACCCTCAATGCATGAGAATATCATTTTCAAAGAAATAATATAAGGGTAGAATCACTCTTCAAAATCCAACCTCTTGCATATGGAAGGTTCTAAATATATAGAGGAGTAGGGTAAGCTGGGAGTTCTTATCCAATTACTAATTAAGGCTTTAGATCCACTCTTGATGGGAGAATGAGATCTAAGGATAAGAGATGGAAAGTCCAAGATAGGATAAGATAGGATCCAGATTCTTTATCTCAGGTAAATAATTACAATAGATCCTGGAAGTTGCTGGAAATGGAGGCTTCTGCATTCTCTCCCTTTTTCCCAAATTTCTAGAACCAACACAGGTGCAAAGGGGAACAACCTTTAGGTTATCAACACATGACACAATGGAGCAACGTGTAGGTGAATGCTATCCAACAAGAGCCAAGGTGTGTTGGTCCTAAAACTATCTTAGATGATGTATTCTAGGGCAGAAAGATCAAGGAATGAGAGAGTCGTGCATAGGGATTTGTGTAATGATGATTTAAAATGGAATAGGTATTAATTGATCCCATTAGGAGGCTTATTGTTCAGATTTTCAAAATGGCCTATAACACATAAATTAGCCATTGACTAGGGAAACAAGTTGGGTAAAAGACTAAGAGTCACCTTCCACATATCCGTCTATTTTGGAAGAGGCCCTAGTGCATGTAAAGTCTATCAATAAAGACTTAATGGAACATTGCTTTCAATTCTTATAATTTCCATCTTAGAATATTTTTTGTTAATGTGAATACTTGAAAATCCATTGTACATGATAGTGTAAAAGACTAGGAGTCAACTACTATAAATTTGGGAACGATGGGAGTTACAAGAATTGTGATAATAGTTCATGCTTTCTCACTCAACATATTTAGAGTATGTGTGTTCTTTAGTATAAATAAGTGTGATTAGATTAGTTTTCTTTGAATTTTTTGTTTCATGCTTTCTTAGCTTCCTCTCTTTATTTTTGTAAATTTAGGATTTTCAACTTTAAGTAGTGAACCTCTCTACTAGTTAACTTTAGCAGTTAGTCCCAATATAATTACGTTTTAGTTAACTTTAGCAGTTAGTCCCAATATAATTACGTTTTCTCATGCGAAAACAAATGTAATCTAATTCCATACATATTTTAATCTTACTATAAGTTTACAAACACCATAATTGATCTAAATGTTATATCCTAATCTATGCCCACAGATTAGGCTGAGAAATGAGTTTTGGGAATGCTAGATTATGTCTTGGTAGAAGGTCAAAGGATATATGAAGATCCATTATTAGATGGAAGAACCCCCATGGATTTAAAAGGTGTATTTTCTAGTGGAAGACCATACTAATAAGATTGGGTGTTAAGGTTGACATTACCAGAATCCTCATAAAGAATTTGATAAGTTCCATTCATAGATTTATTTGGAATTAGAGGTGGCACATGATAATGTTGTTCCTTGTGTTGGGGCTTTTAGATTGTGAGGCACTCCATAACCTTGGGTACTAGGCTTTTTTGAGTTGAAACCATAAAAGGTATATGTAGGCTGAAGTACCCAAGCAGTGGATTTTTCACCCAAAATTGTGGGCACGAAACCAAGCACGATTTTGGATGTTTGACCGTGGTTACATGTGTAGAACGCTTAATGCAGAAAAGAAATACTAAGGAAGCTATGAAAGTGTTTATTGAATGAGTAGTAATACTTGTTATTTGTATTAGTTGGGCTTGTGACAAGAAGTACAAGTCAACTAGGCTTGTAAGGGTGTTGTTTAAGGGCTAGTCATTCCACCCAAGAGAAGCATATGAATATGAGAGGATATACATTTGATCTACTCACATCACAAGAGAAATACATCCAAGGAGAACGTGATATTATTATCTGTGACCTTAAGGAGTCTAGCCAAAGTTGACAAGTTTCTTTTGGTCTCTCTCTTGTGAAACGACTAGGCAGAGTTGAGTAAGAGGGCTAGAGGACAATGTCTGGGCATTATGTGTGCAAGATGTGGACTCTTAATTCTATAAATATTAAGTCACAACATTTTTTTCTCTTTGGGAAGGAGGAAGAGCTCTTGTAGCAAAATTTTAGGAGGGTCACAAGGCCTAAAAGGGCACTAAAACCATGGCCGAGTGAGATCAAAGGGAAGTGCAGGAACAAGGGTTGTCAGGAGAGGAAGAGTGAAGGTTTTTGGAGTAGCTAAGGCTGAGTAGGAGTCTTTTAATAGATGCTAAAATAATACCTAACTAGAGGTTGAAAATTAGAGTCATTAGTGCATGAACAAGTCCATATAATTGGGACAAAAGTTGATCTCTCAGATATGGTGTTTCTGCTTCCATGTGTGATGTTGTTGCTAG
>APFE030308296.1:0-30248 GCA_000404065.3 Pinus taeda | reverse complement strand
ATCGCATTAGCCTTATGTACAGGCTTCGATTTCCGTCAATTGTGATATGCGAAGGGCTCCAGACCCGAAATATATGTATTCTAGTTAATAAAGTCGTTGGGTCCGGGAGACAGGTGTGCCTTATATGTATATAGCCTTTGAATCCCGCTGATTGCGATATGCGATGGGGCTCCGGACTCGAAATATATATAATGTGGTTAATAATGTCTTCTGGTCCAGTGCCTTATGGTATGCGTTGAGTTGATTGCAATAGGTGGAAAAAGGGTGATTTATGCATGTTTGCGAAGAATTTCCATTATAAAGGGTTATAATGGGAATAAGGAAGCGATGAAAGGTTTCATGGGTTTAATTCAAATACAACCATGGTAAAGAGTGGGGGTTGGTTATGTGCGTGGGCGTAGGGCACCATGAAGGTTTATGGGGATTGAAAAGTCCCGATGAAGGAAATGGATGAAGGGTTAGAGAGAGTTATGGATGAATCATACAACATAGAGCTAAAATCCCTGGGATAAAACAGATCATTCAGAAAGGTGAAAGATCAACTTTTTTAGGGGACCCATTCAAAATTGCTATCAAGGCAGGTTTCAATAGGGTGGTTGTTGTGGCCACAAGAAATGGCGAACCGCTAGGCGAACCAGTTATCTCTGTTTCCAAATAAACCTTGGCTCAATAGAACATCAGGGTGTTAAGATAAACTTAAAATGCATACTGTACAAATGGACATGCATGGGTTCCACTTCAACATTAATTACTTCAGGTGGGATAAAGACAAATAACTTCTACTTACTGATAGGGTTTTGATAGGCATTCTCCAATGGTAATATTATGGAATTTATTGACCTTCCTTTACTTGTTTCCTACTTTCAAAAATCCTTTCGGGGCCATCACCGGTCTGTCAATACCTGTTTAGGTGTGTACCTCAGCTCTTTATTGCTCATCTAACTTGATGTAGATATGTTTATCTGCACTTTATATGAGAATTTTAGTGACATGTTTTCATATGATTGAATGGGGCGCAGTCATGGATCATGCCATATTTTTAAACCACTTAAGCAAGGTTGGGCTTGCTGTGTCAACAGGTACTCTGAGCTGAGCAATAATCCTTACTCTAACCAGCTTTTGAAACAACCTATCCTTCTAGATTGGCATAAGGACTTGACATTTCATTTTCTTTTAAATAAGTCCTTCCCGTTTCGGGTACAAGGACTAGAGCACAATTGGATTTGCCACATGGTATATGACAGTGAGTTTAGCCGATGAGAGGAGATTTACTTGTAGATAACAGGTATTGGACAATTTAGTGTGGTGGATGGGACCAATGGAGAATGACTGCAAGCCTTTCAGGCAAGTATAGGCTATGTTTGGGTGGGATTTATTCAAAATGCAGCATTCCTCCATGCCAATCCAGCTGTAGTTACACATTTTTCGTTTTATAAAGAAGCCCCTACATGCTCCAGGTATCCACATTATCAACAGATCTCACCTAGTTCCCAATAGATGCTAATGAGTGGCTTCAGTTTGAATTCCACCTCTGATTTTCCAGTTCTCATGGGCCCATTGAAAATTTGTTTGATTTGCAAGGTAATGATGGATTTAGGATTAGCAGACTCATCAGCAGGTTAATGAAGGAGGTGAAAGATGAAGGTGGCAAATGAGGGCAATCTGAAAAGGTAAAAACGAGATTGGAGGACCAAAATTAGTTGGTTGAAAAGGACTACAATTCAAAACAGAAAGAAAATAAACTTTGCAGAAAATTAAGAAAGGAAAAGACAAAAATGTAACTAGACTAATAGCAAAATTAAAATGAATTCTAACCTATTCAGGAGGTAACCACCATGTGGTGGCTACTGGAAGTATCTCTTCAGATGTTGGCCATTAACAGGGATTTTTTCAGTTTCTCCTTGTAAAGTTTTCAACCTGTAAGTTCCTTGACAAATATTTTCCACAACTTGGAATGGGCCTAGCCATAAGTGTTGGAATTTCATGTGTTTACCTTTTGGCTCATTCAACCTGTCCCATTTCAGGACTAGCTCTCCTACTTGGTAATCTTTATGTCCTGCCAGATGGCGATCAAACCACCTCTTCATAGTCATTTGGTGATTTCTGAATTTATTTATGGCTTTATCTCTCAATTCCTCCAACCTCACTAGTTGGTTGATCCTTTCTTGAAGCAAGGCTGAAGGGGTTCCTCTTGAAGCTTGGGAGAGCTGTAAAGAGGGAAGGGTAATGTTTGGAGGCAAGAAGGCTTCTTGTCCATAGACGAGGAAGTATGGGGAGTTTCCTACGGCCACTTTTGGGGTGACCCTATCGGCCCAAAGGGCATTTGTTAGAGCGTTGTGCCAGTTCCTCTGGTTGCCAGTGACAAATTTATGAATTTTGCATATGAGGTTCTTGTTTGAGGACTCTGCAGCTCCATTTCCCTGGGGGTAATAGTTCGATGCATACCTTATGTGAATTGATTTATCTATAGAAAATTCAGTTAATTTCAGTGATGAAAATTAAGAAGCATTATCAAATATGAGAGCGTCAGGAATGCAAATGAATATCTCAATAAATGATATTACCTCATCTTCGTTCACCTTCCGAAGCGAGATGGCTCCGGTCCATCTGGTGAAGTAGTCAGTCGCTGTGAGTATATACTTATGTTTTTGTGAAGAGTTTGTAGTGATCTCACCTATGACATTCAGGCCCCATTGCTGGAATGGGTGATAAATCATAACGGACCTGAGGGGAACAACTGGCTTTCTTTCTCGTCCTGTGGTAGTTTGACATACCTTGCATTTCCGAGCGTAGGCATGCAAGTCTCTAAACACTGTGGGCCAATAATATCCCACTCTTAATATTTTGTGAGCAGTGGTCTCTCCGCCATAGTGAGCACCTGCTCGACCATCATGCATTTCTTTCAAGACATGGTAGGCATCATCCTTTTCCAAACACCTCAGCCAGATTCCGCCATAATTTTTTTATTATGTATAATGTGTTATTGGCCAAGTGATACTGATTAGATTTCAATCTAAGCACTCTCTGTTGTGATGCATCCATGTGTTCAGGACATGACCCCCATGTAAGATAAAAGCAGATGTTGTAATACCACGACTCAGGATCCAAAAGGACTTTCGACTTCTCGCCCTCACACATTAGCACTTCATTAATCCATGGGGGCTCCTCCCTGATTTCGACTTGTGCATTCTGTAAGTTCTACGCTTCTGATTCTTCGGACGCCCCTACTTTCTCCGCCAAGGCTTCTGCCACGAGCTCACACAGTCCCTGCCCTCGAACTATCTTCGCCAGCTTAATCTCGAGGTCATATTCTTGAAATGGGGTTATCCAATTTCTTCTTCGTTCACCCATTTATTTATGCACAAAGGGGGCTCTTATAACAGGATGGGGAGTGATAAATTTAGTCCTAGACTTTAATAAATAAGGGCAGAAATGTTTTATGGCCTTAAAAACCGCAAAGCCTTGTTTCTCCATGTTTGGGTAGTTCAGTTCTGCTCCCTGAAGATTAGAGCTCATATAAGAAATAGGGACTTCGTTGCCATCATCATTTTTTTGAGTGAGGATTGCAGCATATGAAAGATCAGAAGCGAAAGTGTACAAGAGGAATTCCTTGTCGAAATTGGGGCTGACCAATGCAAGAGCTTCTGCGATGGCTTCCTTGATTCGCTGAAATGATTTCTTAGCTTCATTGCTCTACTTATACACAACACTATTTTTCATCATTAGTTGCATGGGATGCACTATTTCTGCGAACCTGAAACAAATTTCCTAACGAAATTAATCTTCTCAAAGAAAGATTACATTGACCTTTTATTTGCAGGGGGTTGTATTCTCATGATGGTATCTACTCTTTCAAGATCAATAACAATCCCTTCTTTAGAGAGGATATGACCCAATAATTTCCCTTCTGTGACTGTGAAGATGCTCTTCTTGGGATTCAACAATATTCCGTATCTTCGACATCTTTCGAAAATTTGTTTCAGGTGATACATATGATCCCTTTTGCGATATGAATACACAGTAATGTCATCCATGCACACTACTATTGATTTGTTGATCAATCCTTGGAAAGCTATGTCCATGGCTCTCTGAAATGTGGCGCCTGCATTAATAAGTCCAAAAGGAATTTTACGATATGTGTAAGTGCCCCATTTAGTGTTGAAGATTGTCTTCAGTTGATCCCCATTAAATACTAACACTTGATTATATCCTGAAAACCCATCTAATAGGGACAACATTTCAGACCCAAAAACACACTAAAGAATGTGTTCCATAGAAGGGACATGATAGTTACCTTTCTGCGATGCTTTGTTAAGGTTTCTGAAATCGATACATAGCCTGATGTCTCCATTTTTCTTTTTTACTGGCATGAGATTGGCTACCCAACATGTGTGTTTGACCGAAAAAATGATTTTAGCATCCAGCATTTTGTTTAATTCTTTCTTCACAAATATTTCTAGGCTTGGATGCATCTTGCAAAGCTTTTGTTGGTAGGGCTTAGCCTCCTTTTCCACAGGAATTACATGCTGCATAACGCTAGTATCAAAGGTGTTTAGGTCGCCATATGTCCATGCAAAGACGTCCTTGTATTCTTTAAATAACTTGACAAATGCAGCCTTCTCTTGTGGAGAGCACCCCAAGCCCAAATTGACATTTTTTGGGTCTTCTTTGGTTCCAAGGTTGATCGATTCATACTTCATGGATGAGCTATGTGTTTTGCAGTTAGTTGGCTTCTTGAATTTACCATGTAGGTCATACAAGTGCTCCATCTTTATAACTGACTTGGGAATCATATTGGATTGATCCTTTTCCTCATCTTCCCTCTCATTCATAAGCCTGTCATGCTCCTTTTCATCAATGACTGCATTATTGAATGTCTTTTCGCAGTGCAAGAACTCAAGGATTTTCTCGTCATCTTTGAACACCTGCTAATTTGAGATGTTATCAAGCACGGATGGTCTGAAAATCAATTCGACATAACATTTATTCTTCTTTAATCTAAAATCAGGCAAAAGTTTTGCAGCCATACCAGCCGTCAAATCGGCATCTTGGTTTTGCCTTCAAGGTATGTATGTGATATTAAAAGAGTCAAAACTATCAATTAAGTTCCATATCTCATGTTGGTATCTTACCAGGTGTGGCGAATTACAGTGTATCCTCTTCCTTACTATTGAAGCCCCAAAAATCGGGTCTACAACAAGGGGGATACCCACCCGGTCCGGACCTTGGTTAGTAGCTCCTTTTCGGTTTGGTATAGCGAGTCCGACTGGGGATATGGGACCAGTTTCCCAATTTATGTGTGTGTGTGTTGAGAATTGATATTTCCTTCCTGATAATTTCTAAGTAAAATGCTTTTTTTCTAAATCTAATGTAATTGTATTCTAATGAACATAAATATCTAATTCTAAAACTAACCCGGGATTTAATCTTTCAGTTATGCGATCTAAAATGATTTCAAATGGCAATTGAAAATAAAAATCATTCAACTGCTATGAGAAAAGAATTAAATAAAGATAAACCATCTCGTATAAAAAGTTAGAGGAAACAATTGGACAAACATATCGCATAATAAGTCACTCATATATTAAGCATAAATAAATAGCTATCACCATACAGAAGTGCCAAATGATAACTCAAGCATTCATATATAAATAACTAAACATGAATATCACCTTAACACATAAGCAGAAATAGCTAAGAGATAAAAATACCATTTATAACTAGTTCTACTCATGAGCTTCAGCAATAATGATTTATCTCTTCTTAATCCAACATCTAATAAGAGTACAAAAGTGCAACATCAGTAGTAGATATTAAACACAGATTTCAATAAATCATGTTCCATTCATTCATCAAAACCTCCTCGGAGGCTGCAAAAGTGCATGTTCTGAGGACAAGTTTTTGACAAATTTCAGGACCCTTCTCTAAATGCATGAGAAGGGTTAAAATACTACTAGCTAAATCTAAAAATATTTTATTACAAAAATGTAGGATACGGTTTAAATGACCATCCTCATTTCAGGCAAAAATAAAGCAAAACTAAAGCTAAAACTAAAACTGGCAACTAACTATCTATGTATTTGCTCCTTGTAGTCACAAGCGTTCAACATTTGCTCGAGGAGAGTTGGCTGGCCAACTTCCGACTTTAGCTGTCCTGTGAAAATGGAATCGGCAAGTGCTGGTGCCATTCCTCTCCTGACTTGGTAGGGCTAGCTACCAGGCTGAGCGTGGTTTGATGTTGGCCCTGGATCCTACCTTTTCAGCCTGAGGTAAATCTAGGCACTAACAGGGTTTAAGGCAATTATGTCCTCTATAAGGGTTCCCAAAACTTAACACTTCAAAAGGTCTTAGAACACACTAGTGATGAAAATAATACTTGAATCAAGAATGAAAATATGCTGCTATTTAAAATAAGTAATTAATGAAATACTGATTATGAAACTATCATCTCTGCTGCTGTCTAAATACAGAAAAATTATTTAAGCTACTGCACTCAAGGAAATCAAAGATTGCAAAGAAAGTAAAACTAAAATCATTTACATCATTCGTAGTCTGATTCCTCACCAGTTAGTCTAGCTATGGCTTTCAGAGATAATCATCAATGACATGAGCAATCCAATATCTAATTGCATAAAAGTAAACTAAAACCAAATCACAACATTCATATTTCGATCCCTTGCCAGTTAGTTTAGCTATGGCTTTCGGAGGTAACCGTCAATGAAATGAGCAATCCAATATCTCATTGCAGAAAAGTAAACTAAAATCAAATCACAACACTCATAATTCAATCCCTCGCCAGTTAGTCTAGCTATGGCTTTCAGAGGTAACTGTCAATGAAATGAGCAATCCAATATCTAATTGCAGAAAATTAAACTAAAATCAAATCACAACACTCATAATTCGATCCCTTGCCAGTTAGTCTAGCTATGGCTTTCAGAGGTAACCGTCAATGAAATGAGCAATCCAATATCTAATTGCAGAAAAGTAAACTAAAATCAAATCACAACATTCATATTTCGATCCCTCGCCAGTTAGTCTAGCTATGGCTTTCGGAGGAAACCGTCAATGACATGAGTGAGTTGATTTCTAAACTAACTTAACAAAGCAAATGAACAAGACTGAAATCAACAAAAGAGAATTGGAATTAAAAGAAACTAAGAAAAACAAAGTCAGCAGAGGATCAATTCCATATCACTAGTTATTGTGAAAATTATATACAGATGCCCAGGCTGCCTACTCTATCTTGAAACATGCACACACTGATCAACGTTATACAAAGCTTGTAAGGACAGAAGTGAAATGTTAGAAATATATACACAAGTGAATAACTATAAAACATGTGCAGTGAAAATAAGGAAATGATACATAAAGACTATACAACAACAATGGAAGTGAAACCTCAGTGTGTAGGGGCCCTCTTTACAACCTCGGCCAACAGGCTATCAATCCAAAATTATGTTCACACAAGCATGTAGAACAGAGTCTTCTTGTATATCTCAAAACACAGTTACAATAATAAAACTAGTGTCACGACACAATGAATTCTTAACAACGAAATTACATTCAAAAGGCTAACTACTATGCATATAGAAACGCGTTATTTATAACAAAGGTTACATAACTGTTTTCCTTATAAAACTACGTGAACAAAGACACGTAAAAGACAACGTCCATGGATTTAGCATAATGGTTGTCGTGATGATTAAATCTATTAAGGGTGGCTGTTGGATTCGCCTTGTGGAGCAGTACACAGGTGTCAATATGTCCCCAGGGATCTAGGAACAGCCACGAAAGTCTTCACGTGTTTGAAAATGGAGTCCTGTTGCCGTAGGACTCCTATGTTTGACCACCGCTTGAGCACCTTTGACCACGACCTTCTTTGATGAATCCAACTGGACCAATAGGACCTGATCCATGTCCAGATCATTTCCAACTTGCCCATGTGGCTTGCTTTGCCTGGTGACACCTGCAACCTGGAGTTTAACAAAAACAGCTGCGGAAAGTGACAAGATTCCGCAGCTCATGAGCAAAATCTAGTTCAAATAGAAAACACAAAACATAATTAGAAAACTATCCTAATGCTCTTTTGGAATCAATATGCAATGATTTTGACAGCTTAGGAGGTTCAGGTGAGTGGAAAAAGTCTAAGAAAGTGTGTAGGAGAGATGTAAGTTCAGGGTTCAACAGTAATCCGAGTAGAGTTGGGAGGTCTCTGCGCGAAGATCTCTACACCGATAGAGTGACTCGAGGGCGAGTCATGATGTTTGTGTTGGGGGCCCGTTGGGCGCGGGATCCCCCCAAGGCAAGTTTTGGGGCTTAAAGCCCAAGTTTTGACTAAGTCTGATGTAAAGACTCCGCGATTTGTGGGCGTGGAGCACGAAGTTGTAATTAAGTCATAGGGTTGTCTGCCCTTACTTTTGTAATGTAGTGTCGGCTTGAGAGTTGCGAGGCTCTAAGTGTAAAGTGAATCAATCAATCCATGTAAGATCTAATGAGGAAGCATTGAGTCTAAAGTGTAAAGTTGTGTCTTTGGGTCGTAGAGTAGGGGAAGACTTTGCAGTTGAGTGCGCAGAGGCCTAGTAGTCCACAGTTGAGTGCATGGAGGCCTAGTAGTCTGCAGTTGAGTGCGTAGACCCCTGCAACTGAGTGCGCAGGGCAAGTTGAGTCTGTAACCAATTGAAGCATTAATAAAGAGAAATTTTACATTATTTCTGTGTATCTTTTCCTATTATATGCATTGAAGTCTATTGGTATGAATTGCATGTTTACTGTTTATTTTCTGCGCGAACTTATATGAATACATTGAATAAGTGAATATAAGATAAAGTATCTGTTTACACGAAGATAACTAAATGTTATAAGAAGATAAGTAAGTTCCGTAGTGCAAGTTGGGGAGATAGCGCAGATTGCTACTCTAGTAGCGCGAAAGCTCCTCAGCCCCTGGTTAAGGCTGCGTGAAGGCGAATATAACCGGGCGCGAAGGGCTCGCAGGTCAGGAAAGTGCGCTAAGTGACCTGCACGAAGGTATTCACAATTGGAATAAATTAACACCTCAGACATCTCAAGGGTGAGAAAACTTGGTTCCAACATCCTCCCATACTACTTCAAGTGAGACCTCAGTCCGGGCTTCGTGGACTGTTGCCGAAAGGGCCAGTATTACAGGGACGTGTTTGGCTAAATAACTTCAAACCTGGGTCAAGCCCCATCAAGCCAACAGTCCTAGGTCATCAAAAGAGCTAATATGCCATCATAGAGATCATGGTCTACGATTTACATTTGATTGTCATCATAATGTCAGTCATTAAAAGAAAAAAGAGAGTCATGTCCATCATTTAGGTCACCATCATGGGAGTTAGCAAATTAGGGAATAAAGTAAAAAAAGTAACATTTCCATTTGAAGAAATGATGTTGCAGTCAAATCACATCACTAATCATTTTATAAAAGTACACATGATGTTATGAGCCAAAATCAAGTTTTTGAGCTATAAAGAGAAATAAAGCTTTCCAAGAGTTCATTCTATCCTTCCAAGTATTCAATAAATCCTCTCTGGCATTGCAAAACTTTCCATAGCCATCAAAAGTTTAGATTACATACCAAATTACTCAATTCATCAGCCTGCTCTGCTTTTGTTGCGTTTCTGGCAGGGTTGCCAGACATAAGGAGGGAAAGAAGATGTGAAAAATCCATCTCAGTGTTTCAAACAACTTCAAAAAAGTAAGTGGGACCATTACAAATCCTTGCTAGAGTCAATTTCTTCACGAAACTCATAAACTCCTTCCCTAGGGTTTCTTGCTGCGTTTTTAAGATTTCATGGTTTTTTCTTTCTTCCAAGGTGAAAATCGCTATGTTTTCTACCTAAAAAACCTTATATACACTTGATAGACCATCCCCAACCATTTCCCATACATTTTTCCCCATCTCGCCACTTTTCCCAAAAAATCCAAGCCCGCGCTGCATTTCTGTTGCATTTTTGGGTTTTCCCTGTGTCTTCCACTTTTTCCCCTCCTTCCCTCACCCATTCTAAAAAAGTTCACTACCCATGTGTCCCTAACATCTACCCTTACCCCTTAAATTTTCCCTAACTCCTATCCCGTCCACTTCCCTCCCTAAACTAGCTGCTTCATTTCGCCTGTTTTGTAGCTACCCTTTCTCCTCTCAAACTAGGATTTTCAGTCAAGCAAAGCTAACAACATGGCCAGTGAAAAGAAGAAATAAAACAAGTGGGGACAATTCTTAAGATACGAGCCAACTCATATACAGGAGATCAATGTTTCAGAGTTCATCAAGAGGTCATTTAAACAAGTAGGTTGCCTAGGGTTTTGTGAGAAAGTAAAAGAGGTGGGCTACCATTGTGAGTTGACTTGTCTATTTGGAACCAATTTCAAGAAGAACAAGACCACCATAGTAGGGATGGACTTCCTAGTCTCAACAAAGGTTATAGCTTTAGCCACTAGTATCCCCAATCAAGGAGAAATTTGGTTTAAGGGCATGCATTTGGACATTGAAAACTACAAAGTGTTCCTGAAACCACAGTATAAGGAAACCCCATCTCATATCTTTCCTAGCATGCAATTATTGGATAAATATACTCCTTTGATGGAGATTATTATGAAATATTTCACTTGTGAAGGCAGGTTCAACATGTTGTATCAGCATCACATCAGGTTGTTGATGTATTTCACATCCATCAAACTACTAAACCTACCTAATTAATTCTTTAAAAGCCTGGTTAAGATGACTGAAAAGGTGCAAACTAAAGGGAAAGATCATCAAGCAATCTTATTTCATCATTCTTTGATCAAGGTCATGGTTCTCCACCAGCTCACACAGGTCAATATTTAATGGGAAGCATTCTTGGAGGCAACTGCTCTCTTGCCTGTCTCTCATCAGTCCAAAAGCCTCAATACTTCTACATCATCTGGGCCACAAGGACCGAAGCCATCTATCACACCATCAGTGACAAAAAGATAGCCTAGGGCAGATGTTTCACAAACATACAAGAAGTGTAAGAGGTTGGTTTTTACCCCTGCGATAGAAAGAGACATGCCTACTCCTAGACCTATGACTAGGGCTCAAGAAAAAAGAGTGCCTAAGGAGGTTATCATTGAAGAAGTTCAAGTTGAAGCCATGAGAAAGAAATCACTTAGGAATAGAGGAAATTCATCATTGTAACATCATGAAGAGGTACCTCCGGAGGTAGGTATGACTAATCATGGAGACAAGACAGCAGAAGACATCATTAAAGAGCGGCAGACACATATCAAAGAGTTACAAGATGACCTTTCTAAAGCCAATTTCATGGTGGCTTTCTTGAAACAAGAGAATAGGCAATTGAAGCTAAGCCTAATGAAGTAAGGTAAATCACATGAAAATTTTCCCTCATCTAGCAGCGCAGATATTTTGGCAGCCAAGGACAAGGGAAAAGAAATCATTGGCGTGGAGCATTTGGAAGAGGAAAACATTCAGGTGCAGCCAAGGAGACCTACAACTAGAGCCATGGCCAAGAAGGGATAGCAAGCAGAAAATCCTTCTCCTCCTCAAACCATAAAAACCTTTAATGACTCCATAGCATCTAGAATTGAAGAGAACAGGGAGTATTGGCTTGAAAAGGTGAATGAGCATTTAAAGAAGCTTTTGAAAAAGGCAAATAGAGACATTGCCCTACTGAGGCATATGGCAAGGCACTATTATATAAGAAACATGGTGTGCAAGATTAGGGTTAAGAACATGAAGAAGCTTAATAAGACCCTAAAGAAGCTTAAGAAGAGGGACAATCTTGATCTTTTTGTTGATGCCTCCTTAGCTGTTTGAAGCCATGTCCTAAAATAGGGAAGGAGACAAACTTTTGCAAAGTTTTGAAATATTTGGAGTTTTGTGTGCACTGGCAAAAAAACATCCTATAGAAACGTAGCATGTGCTCACTGTGCTTTTTCCCAGAGGCTCCAAATGAATATTGGAAAGCATGTGGAGGCTCCAAATAGTTCAAATAGTTCATACAATAGTGGACAATGGAGACCACACTGCACAAACCACACTTGTGTGCGGAATGCGGAGTTCTGCACAACGGGAGGAAAAATGTATTTCTACTATTATTTTGTATGTCCGAGCTATATGTTTGTATGTATCTACATTAACAATTTTACATGTTTCAGCTAGGGTTTTGAAGCCCTAAAGCCTCCAAATCGAGTCATGTAAGGTTTGTATTGGCTTTGGTTCCTATCTTGATTTTTCCATTCACAACAAGATTCATATTAAGGAGACAAACAAAGCCTAATAAAAGGGCATAACTCCTACGTCCACAATGCACATAGGAAAGACCAATGTAATCATGCTCTGTTCAAGTCAAGGTTGTGAAACTGGAAGCATTAGAAGCAAGGTATTGTTCTAGTTCCCGTAGCAGTCCACATATTTTTGAGCTTCCACACATTTGCAATGGGCATTGTTTTGCCTCTACGCTACATCCCTGCACAAGCAAAGCTCCTCATGCCTATCCTCTACCTTGGAACTTCGACATGCTTTAAAAAAATTATGTTATTTATAATATATATATATATATATATATATATAATATATATATATATATATAAATATTATATATTATAAACTAAAAGTAAAATTGTGAATATGAATACGAATTTTATAAAGTTGGTATATTTTTACGTAGAAATGTAAGGGTGTTTTGCATTATCGTTTAAAGTTGACATTGCTAAATTAGGAGATAGATTATTATAAAGCAAGAGAGACGAAAATCGTATTTCGCTTGTGAAGATGTCCATTCAATGCATGGGGTCCATCCATGGTGATGGTTATGCCTGCAATTAAAAATATTCACAGGAGATAATGGCAACAAATTAAAAAAAAAAATGTGTGGAATGTTGAATAGTGGTGATGAATACCAAGCTTCCTCTGAACAATTGTTCACCCCCCCCCTTGCCTACATAAGGACCATGTTGTTAGTATCCATTAGTTCCAGTGATCAAATCTAGTCTTTCCATGTGGTTGATAGAGTATTTGGTCAAATTATTATGTTTTCAAATAAAATTTGACACCTCTTGGTTGTAAAATAGTTATTGGTTTCTATCTAGGTCATTGCTAATCCCTCCACTCGCTCAAGGTCATCACCACTCATCATGGTCATGTCACCATTTAGGTGTCCTTATTGGGCGCAGGATCCTCCCAAGGCAAGTTTTGGTGCTTAAATCCCATGTTTTGACTAAGTTTGATGTAAATACTTCGCGATTTGTGGGCGTGGAGTGTGAAGTTGTAATTAAGTCATAGGGTTGTCCGCCGTTAATTTCGTAATGTAGTGTTGGCTTAAGAGTTCTACCCATGGTTCGTGGACCATATGATTGTATAAATAGAGCAAGGCTCTAAGTGTAAAGTGAATCAATCGATCCATGTAAGATCTAATGAGGAAGCATTGTGTCTAATGTGTAAAGTCGTGTCTTTGGGTCGTAGGGTAGGGGAAGGCTCTGAAGCTGAGTGTGCAGAGGCCTAGTAGTCCACAGCTGAGTGTACAGGGCAAGTTGAGTCTGGAACCAATTGAAGCATTAATAAGAGAAGTTTTACATTATTTTTGTGTATCTTTTCTTGTTTTATGCATTGAAGTCTATTGGGTATGAATTGCAAGTTTACTGTTTAATTGTTATGCGAACTTATATGAATACATTGAATAAGTGAATATAAGATAAAGTTTATGTTTGTGAAGATAACTAACTGTTATAAGAATATAAGTAAGCTTCGTAGTGCAACTTGGGGAGATAGCGCAGATCGCTGCTCTAGCATCGCGAAAAATCCTTGACCCCTTGTTAGGTTGCACGAAGGTGAATATAACTAGGCACGAAGACCTCGCAAGTTAGGAAAGTGCGCGAAGTGACCTTCGCGAAGGTATTCACAGTTGGACTAAATCGACCCCTTAGACATCTCAAGGGTGTAGGAACTTGGTTCTAGCATCCCCCCATACTGCTTCGGGTGAGACCTCAGTCCACGCTCCGTGGATTGTTGCTGAAAGGGCTAGTAGTACAGGGATTTGTTTGGCTAAATAACTCTGAACCTGGGTCAGGCCCCATCAAGCCAACAACTAGTTCCGTTGCTGAGACCAGAATCTGTATAGAGATGTTTGATGTCATATCATTAGAATCCAACTAAGAAAGAAATTGAAGGTTGGTTGGACAGGAGAATCCATGAGTTCGTGGCGTAGGAGAACAGGAATTCACGACTATCAAAAGAAGAGTGGTTAGATGACTACCTGTACATAGAGATCCATGAAATTTTCTTCATATCTTTCCCTACTGAGCTGTATGAGTGGATCACGAAGCTAGTAGATAACCAAGGAAGGTGGAAACCCGACAATCCTATTGTGTGGACCCCAGAGTTGGTGTGCAGATTGGAAGCATCGGAGGATAAGATCGTACGCGTTGTTGACCACTGGCTCGATCGAATTATAGGAGGATTCATTACTGAGTTCGCGGTAGATACTTTAGTCAGCTATAATGAGGCAGAACGACGCTTTCTCAAAGGATCGCGAGGTAAGTATGTAAAGTCTATGAATACTTGGATTAAAATGTTATTATGTGAAAAGAGGATTATGCAATTACCTTGATGTCCGGAGCTATGCGAAGTGGAAAAACCTACAGAAACGAAGGGAGTAAGGGACCTGAGAATAGCCCTTTGATTTCACCTTTGCGATGGGATGAGGAAGAGCTCGTGAAGATCTCACCGAGAAGTGCTATCAATTTGATAAGACAGAGGATTCTGCGCATACCACCCCCACCCACACCACCATTAGCTTCACTGCCTTCACCTCCATCTTCGCCCGTACCACCTTCGTCACCACCGCGAATCAATATGGCAAGTGCGATAAAGTTGTTTGTGTTCAAGGGAGTAGGAAATGAAGATCCAAACTAGTTTTGGTTCGTGATAAGAGCTGTGTGGGAAGCGCAGGGATTTATATATGATAATATAAAGAAGGCGACGCTGGTCAGCTCTTTGCAAGATCACATGCTGACTTGGTATATTAAGCATTCTAATGACAATCTGAATGCGGGGATCGCGGATATCCAAATTGCACTAAACAGAGAATTTAGTAGGTTGAAGTCAGAGGTGCAGTCGATCATTGGATTCAAAGAGGTCACAATGCTACCAGGCGAGACTCTGTGGGAGTTGGATTAGAGACTGAAGTGCACAATCCACGAAGCTAATATGATTTTGATGGATGGACAACACCGCGAATGGTTTGGAGCATTGTTGACACCACATTTGAGGAACGCGCTGTCACAACAGAGGTTAAAAACCTAGGCAGAGGCCTTGGAGATCGTGATGAGGTTGCATGAGACTCTGATACAGGACCCTAACCTGGGAGTTCAGTAGATACACGTGTAGTTGAAAAAATTATACCTTGGGATGCAACTAGATTTCAGGGGTGCGGATGAGGCCGAGGCGGAGGAGGGCCGTGAAGAGGTCGCGGATAGCTGATATGCTACAATTGTAGAGGGCCATGATATTATGCATGTGATTGTACGAATCCAACGTGTCCATCATGTCTGTATTGTACCTTGTTTGATCATGAGATGGAGGACTGACTTACGCTGATAGCTAGGCTGCGCGACAAGGGAGCGCTCCAACCTGCCCTGACTCAGAACCTGTAGATGATGAGGTCTGAGATGTGTGAGGAAAATCCAAATATGAACATTGTGCTTTGAAGTGGAATTACGATGGGAGATGATAAAGGCAAACAACCCGAAGATAGTGTTAGCCTTGGAGGCGTTTGGCCCAAAAATGGACCGAAAACACTCCCAAAGTCTCCAAAGTTTGCTTAAAATCATGCCAAAGGATCCAAGTATGCCCCAAAATTCTTCAAAATCCTCTTAAGCATCATTCAAAGTCAAAACCATCGCATGCCAAGAGCCCTTGGAAGGACGTAAATACACTATCGGGCGGCAAAAACACATTAAAACAGTAAAAAAACCAAAATTACAGGCTTAACAGTCCAATTGCATGATAGCTGTCCGATCTGGCTGATCAACGGTCCAAATCTGATCGGCGGATTTGATCGGCATAGGCGGGTAGTGGCAATCTGCGCAAGGCACCGCCAATCAGCGATCTTCGACGATCAGATTGGCGGGTTGCAATTGGCGGAGGTGAGTTGGTGGTTATTGGCACAGACTAGGGGGAATGAGCGATTGCGATCGACGATTAAATGTGGACCGTCGATCGCGCGAGTGAATCAATGGCCCACGTTACATCTCTGGATTGCTATTGGCAGAAACCTTAAGGGGTGGGGCCTATGCACAAGCATATGTGCGGCCCGATGCGCCGGACCTGATGTTTATATAAGTATGAAATACATAATATTTCAGGTCCGCGGAAAGCCAGTTTTCAATAAGACCCAAACCCGAAAGGGTCCGGGAAGAAAAATACATAATATTTGAGTTCCGCGCCAAACCTATTTTCAGTGCATTTTCAATATATTTTGTTATATAACGAAAATATAAAGGGAGCCTTGGGCAGCGCCGATGCGATAAAGCCCGGACCCGAAAGGGTTCGGGAATGAAACATATAATATTTGAAGTCCGGGGAAAGCCATTTTCCATGTATTTTCAGTGTTTCACGTATTTCATAATACAAAGGAAATATGCAGGGAACGGGCTGAATCCGACTTGCGATAACCCTAAGGGCGGACCCGATAGGTGAATAAACCATTTTTTAGGACGTTTGAAGTCCAAAATACACAGAAAAGGCAGGATTTTTATAGTATTGTTGTGTTTTCTATTCATAACAGAAGGCAGTCACTGTTTGCATTTTAAAGGGATTACATAGGCTGGAAGACCCTTTCCATTACCTAACAGAGACTGGGAGACAGGGATAGAGGCCGGAAGGGGAATCGAAAGGGCCACAACACGCGCAGCTCACCCCAAACTGACAAGCAGTCATGGAGTAGCACAGTGCAACACAACACAACACAACCACAACAACAAATGATCATGGAGCATCAACAGCCCAGTGCAGCTCATCAAAACAAACATTGTGGGGCATCTCTGGCACGAGAAAACTCCCAGACAATGCATCAAACTACCTGAAGCTGGTTATTCCTCTGTTAGAAGGAGAAAACCTACGAGCCATGCTTTCCTATTCATGGAATCAAATGGATAAGGGACAAACAGGACAGATTAAGACTCTGAGCCTTTGAGAGCTCAAGAACATTGTAGAAGGCCTATAAAAGGCTAAAAACTAGATGTAACAAGGGTTCAACTTCTGGAGACTAATGAGACGTTGCTACTCAAGCTTCTCATCTTCATTCATTAGTAATACAAGATTCTTTTGTTGTTCTATGTTCAATGCCCATTTTCTCTTCTGCTCTAAGCTTGCACTTGAACAGGTCGTTCATGTTTCTTTTGTGTCTAATGCCAGATAACTGTCATCTTATCTTTGCATTGATGAATTAGATTTGCAAGCTTCTCTACTGCCTGTAGCTAGCCATTCATATGTGGTCATATATGCATCTGCCGATATGGTCAGTATTCTCCATCCATTCATTGAATCTACAAACTATTGAGCATTAGTGGTCTAAAGCCTTGTAACCTGAGGGTGTTCATGCATGTCTTGAGTAAAAACATAGTTGAAATGGTTATTTGGCTTGATCCATACCATCATTTATTCCAATAGTTTAGAGAACAATATTGAAGATTATATGTTACCCAGAATCTCTGAGCTACAACAAAGGAGAGTTTCTTGGAGTGATAACATAATTGGCACCATTGCTGGGGAGAGGAAACTGAAGCTCAGCTTCCCTAGGAAACTACACAAATCCAGCTTTGATGATAGACAAAGTCTGGGCACATTTTTGGTTGTAATCATCTATCTGGCGACTCTACTGGAGGCTGAAACTCTTGGTGACTCCACTTCATAGTTCTCACTCAGTTTGTGAGGCATACTCAGAGAAATTCTCAGAAGCTACAAGCTGACCCAGTACCTGACCCTGAAAAAATCATCAAAGAGAGAAAGGTATTGCAAAAAGGAGCATCAGGTTCAGGTAAACCTAAACAATCTCTTATATCTCTTCAAGAAAGGCCTACAATAGAACAAATACATGTTGAGAGTATAGCATCTAATACTAGCAGTGAACAAAAACTCTCAGAGATTCATAAAGCTCCTTATTCTTTAGGTTCTCCTTTTGTTGTAAGCCCAAAGGAAACCTCACTTCCAATCCACCATACTCCTTTAGTCTTATCAATCACTCAGTCCTCTATCATTTAGACTGCCAGTACTCTTTTAGCCACCACAACTATGGCAGGTCCATAAGCACCTACCAAAATGGAAAGAATCATAGCTGCTAGGTATGGAACTCTAATACTTCCCACTCCTTTGAATGCCATGCCTATTGGAGAATATCAAAAGTATATGCCTAAGTTGATTGGGACTGAATTAGTTATAGCTGAAGAACATCTTGAGTCATTCTATAGCTATGTTGATAACCTAGACATTAGTGAAGATGATGTCTGGATGAGAGTCTTTGTCCAAAGCCTAGATGGAGAGGCTAGAAAATGGTTTAGGGAACTGACCCCAAGATCTATAGCAGATATTGAGGCCTTAGATGATGCATTCCTAAAGCATTGGGGGGATAAGAAGGATCTCCTCTACTATGACACTGAGTTTGGGAACTTAAAGAGGGAAAATGGTGAGCTGTTGTCTTATTTTAATAAGACATTTAACTGCATGTACAACAAGATACCAGTTGAAGTAAAACCCACCACTACCTCTGCTAGACTCATCTATGCCAGTGCCTTTGATTTTGACTTCTATTTACTATTGAGGGAGAGGCGATGTGCTTCTTTGGTTGATATGCAAGATGCATCCCTGGAAGTAGAATCAAACATCATGGCTGCAGAAAATATCAAAGGTAATGCTGATAGAAGGAGATAGAGGGGCAAGCCTTCATCATCTTCAGATCCCAAGATCGATAAAATGGCCAAGATGATAGAGTCGTTAGCCTCTGAAGTTTCCAAATTAAAGGTTGAGCAGCATTCTGGGAAGGGAAGAGTTCCTAACACCTTTGCTCCTCTAAATTCAAATACATATAGAAGACCTAATGAGCAGTTGTAGATTTTGAAAAGAAGCAAAGAGGATAATGAAGACCAAAGGGTGAAGACCCCTTTTCAAAATGCAGTCATGGAAGAAGGGCAGTTTGAAGAAGATGATGAGATCCATTGTATGGAAGACAAAGGCAGCACCACTTTTTTAACCAAAGTTGCCTATGAGAAGTCATTATTCAATGACCAAATCAGCCAAGAATGGGATGGTGAAGTTGTTCTACAAACTGAAGATCAACAAAGATATAATCTGAAGTTAAAGATGAATAATGTTAAGGAAACTCCTGCTCATAAAGCTGTTGTTCCCGTAGAACAACAAACTAATAAGCAGAAGCAACCAACCGTTGATCCTATCATCCTTAAGGCTCCAACCATAGAGGTAAGAAGCCTTGACAAGTCCCCTTCTTCTTTCAATTTTCGATCAGAAATCTAGAAGCTAAGAATACCTATGCCTCTGATTGAACTAGTGAAGAATTAGTCCTTCAAGACATCTATCTTTGAGGCTCTTAAGCCTAAATCCATCCAAGCCTCCATGGACTATGTAAATCTGCAAGATGACCAACCAACTATGATTCTCAGCCCAATGATTGAAAATTGTGAAGACAACTCCCCATCATTCTATGTTTCTCTGTCTATTCATGATGAAATCGTTCACAATTACCTTCTAGACATTGGAGCCAGCCGTAATCTAATGCCCATGGTTGTCATGGATAAGTTGGGTCTTGACATTACCAAGCCTTATCATGACATGTTTTCTTTTGACTCTAGAAAAGTGGAATGCCTGGGACTAATCAAGGACCTAGCCATCACTGTGTTTCAGGTGCCCATGAAAATCATGATGATGGATATTGTGGTAGTAGATGTCCCCCCCATGTTTGGCATGTTGCTCTCCAGAGGATGGATCAAGAGATTAGGTGGAACATTGCAAAATGATCTATCCTATGCTACTGTCCCAGTTTTTGGAGGTGAAAGCAGGAGGTTATTCAGAGAAGCTCATTTGGCTTATATAATCAGTGACAAAAAGAATCCCACCAATCATCCCATCTATGCTGTTGACACTAATTTTGGAGCTTGTTTTCTTCAGATTAGAGAATCTCAGTTGGCCTCTACGCAGCTTAAAAAACCAGTTTGCCAGATCACAGAGGAAGAAGGCCCACAGATTTGGGACATGTTTTTTGGAGTTTGCTCTAAAGAAGTTGCAGGGGCAGGTGTAGTCCTTGTGTGCCCCACAAAAGAATGCATTGATTCATATTTCATATTAACTTTTCAGGTCACAAATGACACAACAGAGTATAAAGCAGACCTTATTATTCAGTAGGTGTACAAAACCTTCCAACCAAAACTTCCAAGGTTGAAAGCATACAGAGAGGAGGTGAAATATAAACCATCTCTACCTAATAATATCAAATGCTGGAAAGTCTTTGAAGTAGATGATCAAATTAATAGGCTTTTTTAAGTCTT
The DNA here is from genome assembly GCA_000404065.3 of Pinus taeda. Classification (NCBI taxonomy): domain Eukaryota; kingdom Viridiplantae; phylum Streptophyta; class Pinopsida; order Pinales; family Pinaceae; genus Pinus; species Pinus taeda. The sequence continues at coordinate 9,698 of APFE030308296.1, read as the reverse complement.
TGATGAATTTGCTGATATGCACATTGACTAAGAGAAAGAAACCTTTGACAGAAAGGTAAAAAGGGTCAATTTTCAGTCTGGTGACTGTTTTCTCAGAAGGGATGCATCAAAGGAAGGAGGAGATGTTTTTGATGGCCCAGTCAATGGACAGTTTTTGAAACTTTATTTTAGTTAAGGCTTTCAAGCCTTGGTATTGTAAATATGTTTTTTCAAGTTTTTATTTCATGCTAAATAGACTCCATGCCCAATGCAACACTAGGAGGAAGATTTGATCTTGTTTTTTATAGGAAAGGCATTGTTCTGTAGTTCTTGAAACCTCACAGGGAGGATTTCATCCCAGAAGGAGCCAGTGTTAGCCTTGGGGGCGTTTGGCCCAAAAATGGACCCAAAACACTCCCAAAGTCTCCAAAGTTTGCTTAAAATCATGCCAAAGGATCCAAGTATGCCCCAAAAGTCTTCAAAATCCTCTTAAGGATCATTTAAAGTCAAAACCATCGCATGCCAAGAGCCCTTGGAAGGGCATAAATACACTATATGGAGGAAAAAACATATTAAAATAGTCAAAAAACCAAGATCGCAGGCTTAACAGTGCAATTGCATGATAGTCGTCCAATCTGGCCGATCAACGGTCCATATCTGATTGGCAGATTTGATCAACACAGGCGGGCAGTGGCAATCAGCGCAAGGCACCGCCGACTAGCGATCTCCGACAATCAGATCCGCGGGTCGCAATTGGCGGAGGCGAGTCAGTGGTTATTGGCACAGATCAGGGGGAATGAGCGATTGTGATCAACGATTAAACGTGGACTGTCGATCACACGAGCGGATCGACGACCCACGTTACATCGCTATCGGTGGAAACCTTAAGGGGCGGGGCCTATGCATAGGCATATGTGTGACCCGATGAGCTAGACCCAATGGCATTATAAGTATGAAATACATAATATTTCAGGTCCACGGAAAGCCAGTTTTCAATGCATTTGTCGTGTATTTCGTTATTTAATGAAATACAAAGGGAAGCTGGGTTTTGCTATATGCGATAAGACTCGGACCCGAAAGGGTACGGGAAGAAAAATACATAATATTTGAATTCCACGCCAAAGCTATTTTTAGTGCATTTTCAATATATTTTGTTATATAACGAAAATATAAAGGGAGCCTTGGGCAGCGCCGATGCGATAAAGCTCGGACCTGAAAGGGTTCGAGAATGAAATATATAATATTTGAAGTCCGAGGAAAGCCATTTTCCATGTATTTTCAGTGTTTTACATATTTCATAACACAAAGGAAATATGCAGGAAACAGGCCGAATGCGACTTGCGATAACCCTAATGGTGGACCCGATAGGTGAATAAACCATTTTTTAGGACTTTCAAAGTCCAAAATACACAGAAAAGGCAAGATTTTTACAGTATTGCTGTGTTTTTATTCATAATAGAAAGTAGTCACTGTCCGCATTTTAAAGGGATTACACAGGCCCGAAGACCCTTTCCATTACCTAACAGAGGTTGGGAGATAGGGACATAGGCCAGAAGGGGAATAGAAAGGGCCACAACATGCACAACTCACCCCAAACCAACAAGCAGTCATGGAGCAGCACAATGCAACACAACACGACACAACCACAACAACAAATGATCATGGAGCATCAACGGCCCAACTTAGCTCATCAAAACAAACATTGTGGGGCATATCTGGCACGAGAGAACTCCTAGACAACACATCAAACTACTTGAAGGTTGTTATTCCTCTGTCAAAAGGAGAAAACCTCTGAGCCATGCTTGCTTATTCCGGGAATCAAACGGTTAAGGGACAGAGAGGACAGATTAAGACTCCGAGCCTTTGAGAGCTCAGGAACATTGTAAAAGGCCTATAAAAGGATGAAAACTAGATGTAACAAGGGTTCAACTTCTGGAGAGTAATGAGACTTTTCTACTCAAGATTATCATCTTCATTCATTAGTAATACGAGCTTCTTTTGCTGTTATATGTTCAATGTCCATTTTCTCTTCTGCTCTAAGCTTGCACTTGAACAGGTCGTTCATGTTTCTTTTGTGCCTAATGCTAGATAACTGTCATCTTATCTCTGCGTTGATGAATTAGATTTGCAATCTTCTTTACTACCTGTAGCTAGCCATTCATATGTGGTCATATATGCATCTGTCGGTATGGTCAGTATCCTCCATCCATTCATTGAATCTACAAACTATTGAGCATTAGTGGTCTAAAGCCTTGTAAGATGAGGGTGTTCATGCATGTCTTGAGTAAGAACATAGTTGAAATGGTTATCTGGCTTGATCCAAACCATCATTTATTCCAATAGTTCAGAGAACAATATTGAAGATTATATGTTACCAGGCATCTCTGAGCTACAACCTAGGAGAGTTTCTTGGAGTGATAACAGATAGTACTTGGGTTCGCAAGGCTTCGACAAAAGAACCAGAGTTTTATTTGGAGCGCGCTAAGGGAACCTTCATGGAAGCTAAGAAGAGCTTCACTGATGCCTCCACTTCAGGAAGCAAGGATAGATCAGAGCTGAAAATGGACCCATCTATGCTTACGACATTCCTAGAAACATGCATGAAGCTACTGTGCAGCAGTAAGGCTGTAAAGGGACTGCAGGAAATCATCAACAGATGTGTTGGGACCGTGCCACGAGAGCCATGCGTAGTCCAGAAGATTGGAAGGCATGCGACGAGGACATGAAGAGAAATGAGGTTGATCGTGTAGATTGGAGAATATGAGATGGACCAAGTAATTCTGGATTTAGGATCGGACGCGAACATTCTGCCGAAGCAGACATGGGAGTGCATGGGAAGGCCTACGCTACAATGGTCTCCTATCCAAATACAAATGGCGAACCAAAAAAAGATAATACCTATGGGGAGATTACAGGGAATCACCGTGGATATTGAAGGGGCAAGCGCACTAGCAGACTTTGAAGTGATAGAGATTGTTGATGACAACAGTCCCTACCCCGCGCTCTTAGGAATCAATTGGGCCACTGACATGAATAGCATGATCAATCTGAAGAAGCACAATATGATTTTTGAGAAAAAGTCTTTGCGCGTAGTCGTACCTTTGGACCCTGTGGAAGGATAACGCTACACGGAGCCGGTGCACGACTATGAAAATGATGACGATTTGGACTGCATTTACAAGATAACCATGCGAGAGCAAGACTCGGTAAATCCCACGATGGATAGATGGATCTCATGGGAGTGCGAAAGCTCCTGTACATCAAATTCTGATGAGGAGATAGAGCGATGGCAGAACCAGTTGTACTAGGTGACCATCCTGAACTGTAATATGATGACAAGATCGTTGCGCTGTGTATCGATGGAAGTAAGGGATTTGCCTACTTATGATGGGTTAAGGTAGATGCTTTCTTGAACATATTTGAAAGGGGGGTGCTGAAATGACAACGTTTTGAGGCTTTGAAGTGGGTACTGCATGCTACGCCCGTGAGGTGGTGTGATGCGACTAACAGATAAATACAATGTATGAGATGGTCCACACCCGCATCTGTCCAGGTGGGTACAGGCATATGGTAACCAACTTGCGCAGATGCACATGGACTTCGCGTTGGGGAACACAGTCAATAAGCATGAGTTGGGGAGGCAATTACGCAAATGGTCCCTCGAGTTGGAACAACAAAGGGTGGAAATAATGAGTGCGCAAAAGGTTACCCACACAGAAGCATTTAACAAAGTATGCAAAGTGTTAGCGCTTGAAATTTCACCTCAGGCTGAAAAAGGTAAACTCCAAGGCAACATCAAACCACTTAGCCTCGTAGCTAGCCCTACGGGGCAGGAGAGGGCTCTCTGCGGTCTATCTCGGAAAAGATCTTCAACGGGCAGAGATAACCAATAAAGAACACTGATTTTAGGCTAGTAAACTGATAAAAAGGTTTGATTTGGGATTTTTTGGGGTTTTGGTGGAAAATTGGGGAAAGGCAATTTTGGGTGCGGGGATTGGACACAGTTTTCGTAGGGGGTTCTTTGGGGCAAGGTAGGAGACTGTATTGATGCCTTTGAAAGATTTTGATGGATTGAGAATGACTGGTGAGGAGCTAAGGAGAGCAAGCAATCACCTTGAATTCTCCTTAAACAGCTGAAAACATTGATATTAAGCAAACTTAAAGGCAAAGCATAACAACCATGAATTCTACCTTAACACTTCATTTGCCTAATTTGCAGAAGAAAAAGTAAGAAGATTATTCACATAAAAAAATTACAAGTACAAAGAGAAGCACACCATCAATACATGTAACCACAAGAATCCCAAAAAAGACTGCAAAACCCTGGTCTTCCTTAGCAAAAAATTGCAGAGATACAATGAGTAATACAATAGAAGCTTTCTCCCTCAAGAGTCCAACCATGAAAATGACTAAGAAAGTACATAATATAGGCAAGCTAACATTTTTTCTTGCCTCTAGGGGTTGTGTTCACTATCCTAGGAGCTGTTTCAACCAATTCCAAACTGAGCACTAAAATCTAGGCAGTCAAAACAACTTGCCTCTATAAGCTAGGAAACCAATTCATTCATTTAATTTTTGCCTATCTCATGAATGAATCTTCTAGAAGAGATAAATGAGTGTCAAAATATTGTAAAATTACATCATTTACATCAAGGAGGATCAAAATCCACTCCAAAAAGTCAAACCTAGTCAAAACTGCGTTTTGCTGAGCTGTAGGTACAATTTCTGTGAAAATTTCCCAATGGGTCGCGCACTGATTCTGAACAGTCGCGCGCCTTTGGAGCAGTTTTGAGGCACTTCCAGGTGTCCAAATGAGGCAAAGGTGGGCTTGTTGGAAAGGTCTGGATGTCTACTTTCCAACCCAAGTGGAATTTTTTAATTTGGTGTCATTTGCCCCTCCAAAATTGCAATCTCCCAAGATTTCTTCCTGTGTGTCAAAAAGGTGGCAGAAAGTCATTTTTTGCTTGTTTTTTGACCTTCTGGAGGCTCAAAACTTGGTGAAATTTCTTGGTCTTTGCTGAGCAAGTGTATTTTTGCATGACAAATCCAAAAATGTAAACTTTTCCTGAAATGGACCTCCCAATCGAAAGGGTCGCGCACGGTGCGCGACCCGTTGGTGGAGAAAACCTGTTTTTTGCCCAAAAATTCACAAGTGACCAAAAATGCTCAAATTTTTTTGAAATTTGTGCTGAGGTTGAGTCATTTAGTACTAGGCTCCTTCAAGGAAGCCTCAGCCAATATGTGGAGGGGATCAGACCTTTTTCTTCGTTTGAGTGCCTTGGCCAACCGTCCTTGGAGCACCTTCATTCTTGCCTTGCATACGTGCATTCGGGCCCAATAGTGGTTCTTCATATTCCGAAGCAGGTCCTTATCTCTATTGGCCTTGGCTAGCAACCTCTCCAAATGAGCATTGATCCGAATAATCATAGATTCTCGATCTATGGGTGTCAAATCATCGGGTCTCCTACGAGCCAATTCCCGGTCTTCACGAATCCTCCGCTGCTCATAAAGCTCGTGCTCATCCTCCAACTGTTTATTGCGCTACTCTAAATAGTTGATTACCCATTTTGCCATCTGCAATTTCTTGTGCAGCGACTCATTCTCGGTCCTTTGCTCTCGGATGATCTCCTTGAGCTCTGAGGCAGGGGAGCTATCCTCAATATCAATGATGTCAATATCTGGATCACATGACAATCCTTCCTCAATCCTGGGCTGCTTGCCCCTCTCTGATACCTGTGTTGCTGTCAGAAGCGAGGCCCCTTCCACCTGGTGTGGAGATAATACTCGCAGTGCTAATGAAGAAGGCGATACCCCTTCCACCTGCTGTGGAGAAAATACTCGCCGAGCTTATGCAAATAAGGCCCTGTGGCCTCTCTGATATGTGACCAACGGAGGAGAGCTGACATGTCTAACTTCTGGGATATCATGCTGCTATGAAGGTCCTCCCTCCTCATGAACAACCTCCGGGGGTGGTGGTGTCGCTGTGAAGAAGTCTCAGGAGATGAAATCCTCCCATGGGATACCCCGCTGGGCCAACTGATGCATGACCACAATCTTGATCAAAGCATAATGGTAAATGCTCCTATGTTGCTGTGCTGGACTCTTTCTCTGCACCAATGGCACCATCTTCTCAATATTCCGACACATGAAAAATGGTATGTTCATCATCCGTACCCGTGTGAAATGCATCAACAAGCGAATATGGTATGAAAACAAACGTGAAAATCTGCCCTCATAGGTGAAATAGCGCATGATGAGCCTCATTAAGGGAACATACTCATCCTTCAAAAATCTGAAAGGAAATACACCAGTCATGTGCCTCATATATTCAGGTTTAATGTAGGGCTCATACTGAAATCTGTCCAATAGTTTGCGCTTGTTCCACTCTTCTCCAACATTAGGCATCCCCGTTGCTTGAGAAACCATCTCAGGTGTCAATGTAAAATCCACCCCTGCAAGATTTACATGCCCGTCATGCAAATGCAAAACAAACAAGCAGACCAATTCCTTGTGATGTTGAATTTGAGAAATCCTCTCGCAAAATTCATAACATGATTGATAGCGGAAACATGTGACAGCAGGTGGACAAGCCTGCAAATAAGTCAAAGAGGTGGGCTCCTCTCTCACATGGTGACCACTCTTACCACGCCTCCTCCTTTGTACCTCAACCTCTGGTGTTGACTCACGGTCATCATTTTGCTCATAGTCGGTTTCAGTTTCTGACATGGTTTCAAGAGGAAAGTGGCTGAAATGTACTGCTGCTTCTGCTCAAATGACTTGCTGTTTTAACTGTTGAAGTGCTGCTTCAAGGGGACAAATAACACAAGGGAGATGTTAGGGAAGGGACCTTTTGAGGGAGCTGAGGGAAAATATATGAAAAAGGGAATTTAGGGAAGAAATCACAACATGGGGTTATGTTATTGAATTTTAGGGATAGGGGTGATGTTTTAGGGCTTTTGGTATTTTTGGTAGGGATATTAGGTAGAAATTATATGGGAGGTGGTAAAGGGATGTGGGGAAAAAGTGGGGATGAAAAGGATGACCTTGAAAACAGCAAAACAAAACCCTGCCTTTGACATTTTTAAGCTAAATACACATGAATTTCCCATTTCAACTTGATGGCATTTATGCACATTTTCCATGATTATTTTGCTTTAGCAAGCAAAAAACATTAATGACTAAAGGCCTACCTGCAAACTTGAGGAGATTTGGGGTCGTTTTGAAGTTTGTAAGCAATTTGCTGTAGGTGAATTCCCGACGGGTCGCGTGCAGGTCTGGACGGGTCGCGCGCGCCCAACAGGTCGCGCCCGTGTTGTTTTCCAATTGTTGGGACCCCCTGGACGGGTCGCGCCCACCCAACAGGTCGCGCACAGCTATGGACGGGTCGCGTGCAGGTCCTCTCTGCAATTCCTCCCGATTTTGTCTCCAAATCGCCTTTCACTATTGCTTTGAGGCAAATGATGATCAAATGGAGGGAGAGAGGGGCTTTATAGGCTTGATTTAAATTAATTTCCCCTCAAACCCTCTTTCTAATGTTTATAACTTGACACTTTTTCAAAATTTAAATGCTGGTGACTTTATGGTTTCCTTTGTCCTGAAATTGGTTGAACTGATGATTTTTCTTGAAAATTTTTGCAGGGATAGCTTCTGAGGAATCTTGGCAAAGGGGACCAGGGCTGCATGCTGACTTTCGAAGAATTTTGAATTTTTACAAGTTTTTACAAAAATGAGAAAATGACCTTGTCTTTAGAAACAGGGTTTTTAAATCCAAGGTAAAAATTAGCTGTACAAGATGAAATCTTTTGAAGAAATACTTTGATAGTCATCCCTCTGGCCTGCTGGGCATTTATTGACTTTTAAAGACATGACCTCAAAGACAAAATGAACCTAAACCCTAGACCTAGGACTTTTGACCTCCGGACAAGACAAGTAACCTTGAAAGAGTTTATTGACTAAAACAACTTGATCCAGAAGTGCCAAGAGGGGAATAAAGACACCAGCTCCTCCATTAGGGTTATGGCATGCCTAATGGAATGCAATGAGATGACACTGATGAGACACCTACTTATGCAAATGCAAAGAGTTTTGATCGCTTATGGAGGGCTACTAGACCGACTCTAACATTGGCTCCAATGGGGATGGTAGCTCCTTGGAGGTGCCAAGAACCTTAGACCTCTGGGAGAGCAGACTAGTGCATTATCCATTGGGCAATGGAGTCATTATTTGAACAAATCGACACAAATCTTGACTCAATTTTCAAACTGAAACTGAACTGAAACTGATTAAATCTCAAGACTGAAATGACTAGCTTAACATAACTTCAAACTAAAGCTGCAATGAAACTGGAATAAGATGCTGCCCTTTGGCTGCTTATTTATTTACAAAATCTACCCTACTTGGCTGTACAAATGATAGATCAGGTAATACTAAAATGCCGGATTAACCATTCAGGTAAACCTGAAAATGATGCCACTTTAGAATGCTTCCACCAGGACGGAGATGTTATTGCTGGCAGCTCTTCATGCACGTAATGAGCCTGGTCACGTACAAGACAGCCTGATCTATCAATCAAACTGAAAAATGTGTCCATGTAAGTTGCCATTGGATCGCGGAAGCCAGACTTTGTTGGCTGCCCCAACTCTGCAATACATACTTCCAGCTGCACACTGTAAATGTAAACATCTATAGGCAAGTGTTTTATTTCTTGTTTTAATGGAGGAATAATTTCCAAGAACTTTTTAGGGTCTTGGAAATCATATGACTGAATTTGCTCATCTAGACGCTGAATCTCCTTCTCGATTCTTTAAACAATTAACTCGAACCAAGGGAACTTTGAAGATTTCGACCATTGAAGCAAGGCACTGAAAACATCTTCATCAAATTTAGTATCTGCTAACTCATTTCTTATTTCTTCTACAACTTCACATAGGGTAAGGTTTGCCACATACCCTACCATTGCATGAATGAATCAACAAGCACTGGAATGTCTGGATCGAATTGGAGTCGCCAGGTGAATGTTTCAGCCTGCATATGTGTCTGATTGTTGACCACCATCAGCATCAGATCTGCAATTTGAGTTCATGTACAGGGACAAGACAATCAACAAGTCGAATGTTCTCCCCAGTATGGTTGCCAATATGTTAGCGCTTGAAATTTCACCTCAGGCTAAAAAAGGTAAACTCCAAGGCAACATCAAACCACTTAGCCTCGTAGCTAGCCCTACAGGGCAGGAGAGGGCTCTCTCCGGTCTATCTCGGCAAAAGGTCTTCAACAGACTGAGACAACCAATAAAGAACACTGATTTTAGGCTAGTAAACTGATAAAAAGGTTTGATTTGGGATTTTTAGGGTTTTGGTGGAAAATTGGGGAAAGGCAATTTTGGGTGTGGGGATTGGACGCAGTTTTCGCAAGGGTCTCTTTGGGGCGAGGTAGGAGACTGTATTGATGCCTTTGAAAGATTTGAATGGATGAGAATGACTGGTGAGGAGCTAAGGAGAGCAAGCAATCACCTTGAATTCTCCTTAAACAGTTGAAAACATTGATATTAAGCAAACTTAAAGGCAGAGCATAGAAACCATGAATTCTACCTTAACACTTCATTTGGCTAATTTGCAGAAGAAAAATTAAGAAGATGATTCACATAACAAACTTACAAGTACAAAGAGAAACACACCATCAATACATGTAACCACAGGAATCCCAAAAAGGACTGCAAAACC
>APFE030308294.1:217975-240743 GCA_000404065.3 Pinus taeda | reverse complement strand
CATAATAGGAGATATTTACCCCGGGTTAGTGTAGATTAGATGTGTTGTTTTTCACTAGATTACAATAGCATAGAGTTAATTTAAAGAGTCTGAATTAGATTAGCTTTAAATTCCTCTTAGATCAGCATACTCCAAACTCTACACACACACACACACCCAAGGTCGGGAAACTGGTCCCGTTATCCCCAGTCGGACCCGCTATACCAAACGGATAAGGAGTTGCCAACCAAGGTCCGGACTGGGTGGGTATCCCCCTTGTTGTCGACCCGATTTTCGGGGCTTCAACACCTCACAATACAACTTGGTGGGCCTAACCATCACTTGACTAAGTTGGTTAACTACATAGCATATATCTGGTCATGTGTTCACCAAATACATGAGTGAACCCACAAGCTACCTATAAATAATAGGTTCCACTAGTTGCCATCAAGTAGTGTCCTCCTCCCTCCCATTACCTGCTAGAGGAGTCTCCATGGGTTTGTTGCTCTCTAAGCGGAACCTCTTGAGTATCTTGTTGTCATACTTTCCCTGAGACACAAACAATTCCCCATCACCCTACCATACTTCCATACCAAGAAATGAATGCGTGAGCCCCATGTCCTTCATCTCAAACTCTCTTGTAAGATCCTCCTTACAAGACTTGATCATCTAATCATCACCTGTCAAAATCAAATTATCAACATATAACATAATGATCAACAATTTAACTTCCACCACTATGTGGTACAAGTTCGCACTGATTCACTCTTGTTGAATCCCAATTTAGTGAAGTAGCTATCGATCCTGGTGTACCAAGCATGGGGTGCCTACTTCAACCCATACAACACTCTCTTGAGCCGGCATACATATGACTCATGGTTGATGGTCTCAAAACCTTCAAGCTGCTCTATGCACACCTCTTCCTCAATCATGCCGTTAAGGAATTTTGTCTTTACATCCATCTGATGTATCTTCCAACCCATTTGCACTGATATTGCCAATATAGATCTAATCAATGAGTACCTTCTAATAGGAGAAAAGGTCTCATCATAGTCAATCCCCTCTACCCGTGAAAATCCATGGGCCACAAACCTGGCCTTATGCTTCTCCACACTACCATCTGTAGCTTGCTTTACCTCGTAAAGCCTTTGAGGGGTCACCACTAACTTGTCCTCTGATCTCAGGACCACATCCCAAACACTTTTACGAACTGTGGATTCATACAATTCCACCATGGAATCAACCCAAACTGGTTGCTATACTGCCTCCTTAAAGTAAGATGCCTCTATCTCAACACATATTCTCATAAGAGCCATGTATCCATTGTACCTCTCAAGTGATCTCCTCTGCTTGCACTGAGATGTGGGTGCTCCCACATTTTTCCGTGCATCATGCAATAACTTGCCATCCTCTCTGGTGCACTTTCTCCAATCATTGGAAGACACTGTCGAAGTGGACATCTCCACTCTTGGATCCTCTGCATGTGGCTCTTCCACATCAATGTGATGGTCCTCAACCTTAGGAGCTAAAATATCCTCAACCACATGTAGCTGAATGTCCCTCTCAAGGGAAACTCGCATGGCCTTCTCCTCATCAAATATGATATCCCTGTGAAACACTATCAGCCTGCTAGTCGGAAAGTACACACAATAGTTGTGAGGTGTATCATTGCAACCCACAAATATCCCCAACTCTGTTGTCAGCTCAAGATTCTTATGTACATCGTTGGTCACATGGAAATATATCGATCACCCAAAAATCCTGAAGTGACCAACATCTGATCTCTTACTGGAGAAGGCCTCCTCTGTTGTTTTCATCCCAAGTATCCGATGTGGGCTTCTCTTTTGAAAATAAATAGTTTTGTTGCATGCTTCAGCCCACAAGTGTAGTAGTAGGCCCTGATCATGCAACATTTCCTGTGTTGCCCCTAAAATTCTTTTTTTCTTCGTTTAGACCACCCCATTTTGTTGTGGGTTATGTGGTGTCGTCAACTCTCGGTTAATCCCTTCTGCTGCACAAAATTTGTTAAAGTAGTTTGAGACATAATCACCACCATTATCACTCCTCAGAGATTTAACCTTCTTGATAGACTATTTCTTTACCAATTCTTTAAATTCACAAAACTTTGTGAAAGTTTGATCTTTCTTCTACATGCAAAAGATCCTGCATTTATGAGAAAAATCATCAACAAATATAAATTAGTACTTGTGTTTTATCGTGGATGCTATCGATAATGGTCCACACACATCTAAATGGAATTTATATAGAATCACCTATGATTGACTATCTTTGTCATGAAAGGAAGCCTTGATTTATTTTCCCAAAGCACACCCCTTGCATGTATCAACTTTCTCTAGCGTACCTTTGGGAAGACTAGTAGAGATCTATTGCATGATTTTCAAAGCCCCATGTTGCAGGTGACCCTATCACTTGTGCCATAACTTGCCAAAATCTCGGCTCTACACCTTCTCCAATTTCGTGCTCAAAGCAACACAATCCTCTACCTCCAACTTATAAATATTCTTGACTCGAATCCCTATCTTCTTTACCTCACCCATGGCTATGTGTTGAAGGAATGCATTTCCTTTGCTAAAGACCACATCATAGCCTCTATCCTCCAACATGGCGTCTGATACTAATTTCTTCTTCAACCCATACACATACATAACATCTCTCAAGTTGGGAGGAGCACTCTACTCCACCTGAAAAGTAATCATGCCCAATCCTATAGCATTATAACTCCCATCATCACCCATCTCAATATGAATCTAGAGATCCTTCTCCTCCAAGTCACTAAACAAATCCTTGTAACCATTCATGTGGAATGAAGCTCCACTCTCAAGGTACCATACACTACTAACATCATGCATGCAATGAGAGTAAATTCCAATTCGAATTGAGAGGCCAAAGCCTCACCTTCCGCTCCTCCTGAGGACTTCTTCTTGGACTTTTTGAGTAGATAGTTTGTAGAAAAATGTCACAGCTCATGACAATGAAAGAACTTAACTTTAAACACATCTTTATTCTTGCCTCCATGATAAGAATATGATTTGGAATGGGACACCTTCCCTTTCCCATTCCTTGCCTTACCTACTAAGGCACAATTTTCCTCATCATCAGTCTTTAATGAGGAACCATCTTTGGTGTTCCTTCTAATCTAGTCCTGCATCAAATATGACCACTGTCATTCCAAATCTAGCAGCTTCTCCCTCCCATTGACAGAGTCCTAATAGCTATTCCAACTCTTGGGAAAGCCTAGGAGAGATAGGCTCACCATATCATCTTCGAAAATGGTTATTCCAACACTTCTAAGCTCATCATGATAGTGAGTGAACTTGGTCAAGTATTTTGGAATGGTCTTCCCTTTTTCCCTCTTGGTTTTTCGAAGTTTGTCTTTCAGTGCCAAATTCCTATGGTGACTACTATTCTAAAATAGATTCATCAATTCTTTCCATATAGAATACAAATTTTCATTTCCATGGATAATCGAGACAATGTGGTCTCGAACTCCCTCAAGGATTATTCGCCTCGCCTTTTCCACACACTTCTTCCATTAGTCTAGATTCTATGCATCTAATTTTTTTGCCTTAGGAATGCCTTGATCAATGAATTCCTTGTGGCCATTATCTTCCAACATTGCCTCCATCCTGTCCTTCCTAGCTATATAATTAGAGCTACCTTCCAAGGCATACTTGAGCCTCGAACCGTAGAAAGCCATTTGTTGATCCAGAAGTAGGTATTGCAAATTCAAATCTCACCTATAATCCCAAACTCAAAACTTTGAAATCTCCTCTAGTATATTTTCTTCAGCTCTAATACCATGTAGATTTTCCTATAGATTCAAGGCTCATGTAATGTACTAAAACACAAGACAATAATCTACTCTACTCTTTAAACAATAGAAAACAATGATCGATGAAAAGAATAATCGAAAAAAGGAAGATAAACAAAGACACATAACAATTGTTTCTCTGGGGAAATATACTACTCAAAACCTTGACTATCTATTGCATTAATCAGAAATCTAAGTTATAATACAAAGCTTGTTCTCACAAGAACAATTCTTACATAAGTATGATCAACTCTCTACCGTACAACCCCACACTGACCAACACTTAGCAAAATTTTGTATCCTGCCAACCCTCTTTTGCCTTGAGCAATTCCTGTGAGGATCAACCCATATTTAATTGGGAAATCCTTCCTCCATAACTACACAATCCAAATCTAGGTCCTTCTCTGATTGCATGCATGACCTATACAACTCGAATCATCATACAACTGATAGTACATTGTCCCTGCACTCTAGTCTCAACTGGGTATTTCTCTAAATTGACATGCATGAGTTTCTCATGAGGGAATATTCAGTTAGCTGGAGTAGCACTTTGGATGCACCAATGCACCAACTCACTACTAGACCTCTACCAGTTCGACAATTAGTTAGAACTAGTTTAATAGTCTATAACTTAGTCAAACTGATTTATCTAATTACAACTCAAATAAAATCTTCCTAGACCCCTAAAATTTAGGGAGAACATATACATGACTACAGAAATACTTCCAAATTAGAATTCCTAAGAAAATTAAGTTAATTAAACTTAATTAACTATTTAAAAGTGGTTATGAGAATAGAATTCGATTTTAATCCATAGTTTAATGTAAGGACAAATTAAACTAGAATTTCTTGTGGCCATTTCTCAATAATTTTGGTAGGTCTCTATGCCACCACTTTATGTTCGCTTTGCTACAAACTAGATAGAAATGTTCATCTGTGACCAAGCCATCACACTCAACATTTATACAACTTAATATTCATGATGTTGTCAAATCATTTAAAAGAGTCAACAATTTTATACGGTGGAGTTAATATTTGATGATGATATACATGTTATACAATTGGAATTAAAAACAAACAAAAAATGAGTTGAACTACCTAAAAATGTACCTTGTAAGCCATGTCATCTTTTATGTTGATTTGAAGCAACTTTCTCCATCTTCTTCAACTCCTCAAAGGCATCTTTCCTCATAAATTCAGCCTCCCCTGCTTCCTTCACAATATTCCTAGCATTCATTTCTTGTAACACTCTTTTATAGTATTGTGGGAATAATTTCACAAACTTTGGGAGGAAAGCTTCAAAATTTGCAAGGAGTTCTCTTTCCAGCTAACTTCTAGAGTGAAATTGGTGTTGTTATATCATCCTATTCAATGTCATGACATCATCTTCATCTTTAACATTTTCAAGGTATACCAACTGGAGATTGCATCTTGATTCAAATTTTCCATCAACATTAAGAGCATAGGTAATACCTCCACTTATTCTAGTTGCAAAATTTCTCCCATTTTCTCCCAAGAAAACCACAATTCCATGAGCCATGTATTCACATCCATGACATCCTGCTCCTTCAACCACTTCTTTTTCACCTGAATTCCTCACACAAAACCTCTATTCTTCCATACCATTAAAGTATGTTTCTCCACATGTTTCCCCATATAGAGAAACATTTCCAATGAAAATATTTTCTTTAGGATCAAACTGGCTTCTTCTAGGAGGGAAAACCACGATATTGTCTCTTGAGAAATCCATACAAACATAATCACTTATTCCCCCTTCCAACTCAAGGGTAACACCTGAACAAAGGAATGCCCTAAGGCTCTGACCTCCATTTCCTTTTATTTATTACATGAATCATGTATGTGGGAAAACACATCATATTTAATATTTTTGTAACATCATGGCTAAGAATTGTACCAAAATATCTATTGACATTCTTTATGGACATCTCCATATATGCAAGTATCCCTTTCTCTAGAGCTTCATTTGAAATCATGATCATCTCTTAGTCTAGGTCCATATCTAGATCATAATCTTGGGCCTGGACACAATATTGAGCAACTTATGGATGAATCTTCACTGCAGGCTGAAGTAGCAAAGAAATATCGATATTTTCAAGCTTCTCATTACTTTCTATAATCTCTTTATCAATATCTAACATATTTTCATGACCGACCATCTCCTTTATAGTTTTGAAACCCATCTCAAACATAAGTTCACAAACCTCTTCAGCAAGCATGAAGAAGAAATTAATGACATGTTCTAGTTCTCCTACAAGTTTTTCCCTTAAAACAAGACCTTGAGTAGCAATACCAACTAGACATGTGCTTTTGTGACATTTACGCATCATGATGCAACCCAGACTGATAAGGGGTGATGTATTAAAATCAAACTTGTCTGCACCAAGGAGAGCAATTATGATAACATCTCTTCTTGTTTTCAGTTTACCATATGTTTGTAGAGCTATATGACCATGCAAATCATTAGCCACTAATTTCTGATGAGCCTTTGCTAGCCCAAGTTCCCATGGCAGCCCTACATATTTTATCCTATCCAATAAGATCCTCCAGTTCCACCATCATGTCCTAAAATAAATACATGATTTGCATGGCCCTTTATTACACCACTTGTTATCTCTCCATCTCTAACTTCAGCGACCAATTTTCTATTGATTTTGGCTCCTAGATTAGGATTCTGCAGCAAAATCCACCAAAATAGTAAGATATTTCTTTCTCACCTTCCAGCACTACAAACCTCATATCTTGAAAATGAAAACTTACAACATGTAAAGCCCCCCAGTGTTTGTTTCAGCGGAAGTAGGATGGTTTTGGCTAAATTTGCTTGATAGTCCTTTTAGGAGATGTACATTTCATTGTTCAGGCTAACAAACATTCGAAATTGTGTATGGTTCAAGAAAAGAGGGATTGGTAAGAGAGATAATACTCAAAGAAACCTCCAGCGTCAAGATCATCTAGAACAGACACATTGAATTACATTCTATAGTTTAGATGAAAGTTGTGCCTATGCATTTCATGTCTGTAAAAAATGCGCCCTACTAGTATTTAAGCATAAATTATGAAATTAATTTTGCATAGATTAATTGAAGAACTACATATAAATTTAAGGAATAAAGCCTTATAATCTTCAACTGGAATGCCCAATCCATCTCCTTCTAGTATATCCCAAGGCATGCCAAATTCTTAGACCAATGTATGAACTGAATAAAAATAAAATAGCACATAACAAAAAATGTGTACAAATTCTTTAAAAATAAAACTGAAAATTCTTCAAGTCTAATCTGTATAATTACCTTAAGATCAGAAATAAGTTGTGCAATATCTTCAACATAATAAATATCATGATGTGAAGGGCTAATAATCCCCACATCAGTAGTTTAATTTCTTGTAACCGCAATATCACCAATGACTTTATGGCCATGAAGTTCACCACCCTCACTAGGATTTGCACCCTGTAGAGGAACATTTAAAATAAATGTTAATAGCAAATATCCAGTCTAATGTAGGGAGGATCCTTCACATGCATGCCTAAAAGAATGCCTTGCACAAAACATAATAAGCCTAACAACATGTCTTTGAAATAAGTGCAAATCGTGATGCTATGTCAGAAGATGTTCTCTCCCAAATTGCCACCAGTATCATCAATAAATTACCTTTTGTAGACTCCTTGAAAAGAAAATTCCATACCTAAGCCATCTTAATATGAATTTCATCTACATTAGTAAGATAAGCACTAGAAACACCAAACCACCCACATGAAACTTGTTTGACTTCACTTCTTTTAGGATTCATCGAGCCATCAAGGAGTGGTCTTAACCATGATGCACTCTCCCCATCTTCACCTAATGCACATAAACCAAGGCAGAAAGAAATATTAATATTCATGATGTTTGAAAGAAATCGGTTTAAGATATATTTTAGTGTCTTGTTTTCATAAGTAAAAACTCGTGTAGGTTTGTTGATTCTTATTAGTTCTTGCATAATTTTTCCTTATCCTAATATTGTTCCAAAAGATAATGAAGATGCATAATTATATTAGATTTTCATCGAATTTTATTCATTGCAATAGCCAAAGTTGTATGAGCCTCCAGTGAAAATGAACCATAACAAACAACACCTGTGCAGAATCACTTCACAATCTCACTAATAGGTTCAACTTCCTCCAAAGGAATCTTCCTATCTGGTACTTAAGTTTAATCATCCCTCGCAAATTTTAGTGTTTGTTTAAATCCTAACTTATTTTAGAGTGTTTCTTATACATTGAAACATTTTTTGTGTGAGCTGCTTCTTGAAGCTTTACAATGGAATGTGGGTCATTTAGATGCACTTCACCATATTTACACCAATGATGGTCACTAGGATTGGGAAAAACATGTGTATCAACATTCCCTTTGGGTAAAAGATGACTAGGAAATGCCAAATTATGCAAACAGAGTGTACCTTGTGTAAGCATCTCAAACGTTTCCATCTCCACCTGACTTGGTGTTCTAGTAAAACACCTTTGAACAACTTTTGATGAAAGTCCAAGTGCCTTGAAAATTTGAGCACCTTTGTCAGACGCCGAAGTAGAAATTCCCATATTTCCTAAAACTGTCAACATGCCTTATTTACTTGCTTTTATGTATTTCTAAACCAACTCTTTTTTAGTATGTAATTTTCCATTCTTGTTTGGTGGGATTTTATGATCAACTATAGTCTCCATATAGTTTCAATTACCATGTAGGGGCATATAGCATCTGCTCCAAACCCTACTAGCATGTAAGAATGATGCACTTTTTGTGGCTTCCCTAACTATATAATCAATCCAATATAAGTTTTCTCTAACTTTGAGACAAGATGGTGATTCACAACACCAAAAGCTAATAAAGAGCTAATAGGGACTTACTTGGATAATGTAGCTACAAAAGTCAAGATTTGTTTAGTGACACTTTCATCCTTATTGGGGTTAGGAAAATTTAACAAATATCTATATAAGGGAAAATATTGTATACAAATAACAATAATTAAAGTCTATTTTGGCTATTATAATAACCATACTAGACAAGTTGAGGAAGTAAAGGAATTTATATTATGCACCTCTATCTAATAGCACTAGTAATTTGTAACCTTCATGAATTGTAAGACAAGTCTCTGAGCATATCCTATCCAATTTCTCCTCCAATCCTCTAGAGCCATGCTTTTTTGGAAATGTGATATCAAGCAATCTGCTACACCAACCTTGGTAATTCATTTTTATATTGATTTTTTTTTCCTTAATGGAAAGTATAGGACCTTTAAGAGAAATTCGATGGCACTACTTCTGATTCTTTTTTGTAAGATCCCCTTCTAGACCAACCATGCATTCCATTGAGGTAAAAATTGCTTCATGAATTGGATCAATAGGAGGGTTTATTACTTGAGAAAACATTTTCTTGAATACTCAAATATTATTTTTGTCTATTTGAAATCACATCTAAAGGTGTATCATTCCCCATGGAACCAAGAGATTATGTTCCATATTTTTCCATAGGAAGAAACAACATTTCCAAAGCCTCAACTCTATGCCTGGATAATGAAATGCATATTTTAAAAAATGGCTCATAAAACATGCAAACATACAGTTAGAAATACCTGATAGCATATTTACATACAAATCACTTACCCATAAGCCTTAAATGTTGAAAATAAGCCATATATTCCGATGTTTTTAATTGTATCATCCAAATTGTCAACCTATAAACCAATACAATCAGCAAGCTACGGAAAGTTTATAGATCACATCTAAGTTTCCCAAGATATATTGAGAGTTCAGAAATCACCTTTACTGATCCTGTTAGATTCCTATACCAATAGGTTTCATTTTTCATGATTGACAGTGGAAGTGCTAAATATGTTCATCCCTGCATGCTACAGAGGTTCCATATTTTGTATACGGACAAAGAAAATTAAAAAATGAAAAGAGGGTATGCCTTAAAAGAATAATCAAAAGGCAAGAAAATCAATTGGTCAGAAAAATAGTGAAAATGAACCCCAAACCAAAGACCAGGAAAGTGGCTAGTCAAAATGCCACTACTATCTTGTTTTGCAAGTTAACCATGTGAAGGTACTACTGCTTATTACATTTGATGGATGGCCCAACAGTTCAATCTGGACCATGCCATGTTTGAATTGCTGTTGTAGAATAGAGAAAGAATATCTGTCCAAACAGTTCAAGCTTGGCAGATGAGTAGCTAGGTAGAGAATTTAAGGAGCCCAATTGCTTAATCTGGGCCTTTGGAAGAGATAAGGATACATTTAGATAGGAGGACAGTCAAAAGAAAAAGAAAACAATCAGGGTTTGCCAGTTCAAGTGCACCCAATCCAAAGGAAGAAAAAATGTTAGGTGTATTAGGCTGGGTAGGTAGTTTGAGGTTGCAGAAGCAAGGAGGTAATCACTTGTGGTCTTGTCAAGAAGGACTCATCATTCACTAACATCCCATCAAGGACCTTGGGATTTGCCCAAAAAAGTCCAGTTTCACTCCATTTTTATTAAAAACTAAGTTGACATCTGAGTTGACTTAGTGAAAAGAAGCCACATTTCTTGTGTAAACTTAATCTTTCCACAATCCATTCATTTCGCTATGCTCAAGTTTCCATTCTATGAACTTAGCATGCATCCATTCCTTTTCATTCCATAAAACTCATATTAACATCTAACCCTATTGTATAGCTCCCTAAATCATTTCCCCACCCCTGTTCTACAAAAACTATGTTAAAAACCCAAAAATATTAAATATCCCACCCCATAGCAATATAACTATATAAATATAAAGTTCGGGAAATACTAGGTCTATTTGGGGCCTTAGTATTAGCCCTTCCGCGTTCATTACCCTTGGGATTTATTTAACCCCTGGTTAAATAAATAACCATATTAAACCCCCCCCCCCACACATAAAACTATACCATTACCCCGCGCATGCATTACATTTGGGTTTCATTGATATTTGATCAATGAATAACCATGACCCCGAGCGCATATTAAACCTTTAACCTAAGGTTTTAACCCGTCGAAACTATGCAATAATCAACGTTTATCGGGCGCGCTATTCTACTAAACTCCGATCATCTTGCCCTCCCATCCACCGTAGGATCACTCCGCATAGATCCGACGTTCTCCATCAATATTGGGTGCCCCTCTGTAGCGGTTCGATAGCACCCGATGGTCGACGGTTTCACCGTTGTACACCGGGACAGCTGTCAGCCTCCTATTGCATCAAGCCGCCCCTGACACTTACCACTCCCGTACCAAAAGTGGTCCAACGCAAACTGCTTACCGCCCTTCCCTTTTGCCTACGTCACCACATGAAGTTGCCACCACATCGCCTGCCACTGCACTGTACCTGCGCCATGTCACCCACTGATGTCACCACCCTACCACCGTGTCATATGCCACGTCAGCAGTTACGTCAGCTGCCACATCATCTTCCGTACCCACTACACGACAAAAAATACGTCATGATGACATCATCCGAGGAAAGCACCAAAAAGCGCCAAAGTTCCAAAAATTGGTTAAAAGTCGTGAAAACGACTATTTTCGGCTTATTTCTATTTGTTACTGCGTAAACAATGTGCATGCGTTTTTATGGTTAAAATTGCTTCCGGAGCTTATACTCTCACTAACCTGCCAACCCGATTCCATAGCTCAACTTCACATCCCAAGCTGTGCCTGCCAACCATCCTCGGTGCCCTGGACACACGTATTTACCCGATTTCTGCCCGAAACCCTATTTGTCATACTTCTCTGTTCAAATTGCCGAAAGTGCCTGTATTTTACTTCCATAAGCTCTCCTACCAATCGCTCATTGTCCTGCATTTACCATTTGAGCTGTTAATTCATCACAAACCTGTAATTTAAGCTTACCTCCTCTGCAAACGAACTGTTCCAACACTCTGTTCATCCATATACGCCCACAGAGATTACAAGATCTCTGGATTATTTAGTCAAAATACTCTAGCGCCCATTTCCAATTGGTTGTAACCTATTTTTCTAAAGGGGAATCCTCAGTTTCCCTTTCCCTCTGCAGACTTGTGCCCCTTGGGAAAAATTCAATACAAAATCTCTTGGCATCCTACCCACAGAGCCTGCAATTTGGCAAATTGATGCAAAAAACCCTGTCTTAGTACTGCAAATTTGTTGTTCATCATAAACTTCATACAGAGAATTTGGTTTGAGATAGAAAATCAGTTTTCATACTTCTGTCAGTATCCTCAAAACTTCAATTCTACCTCCTATTACTACTTATACCTATATTGCAATCAATACCAGCAGTATAAAATATGGAGACTCCAGTAGCCTTGAACATTGCTCCTTTGAATGCTCCACACATGGACTTAGAGTGGCTACCTTTGGTAGAGAAAGACTTTCAAACCAAGGATATGATGGGCCTTACTTCTCACCTCAAAGCTGTGTGCCAATTCAAACACAATCACAGAAATAACACTGATATTCTAGGAATTTGGCAATCCAGTATGCCCATCTATTACCTCCCATCAGTCAATGTGCTGCTTGATTTCATCCATCTATGCCATGCACCCTATGAACCCACTCTGAGAGCAATTCTCAGCCCAAATGGGTCTGTGATGTTCTATATCACTCCTCAATCCATAAATGAAACGCTGAACTTTGAGCCTCCTCAGCCTCTGGTTCCCCTCACAATGAAACTCTTGTTGGATCAGGGTGCAAGGCTCTCTAAGGCAGAAATATCAAGAGTTAGTCAGCTGTTTATGGATCCACAGTGCCAATATGATCATCCTCCTCCCTATCATCAGGCCTCGTTTAATGAAACAGGCAAGCTCATGGTGGATATGATTTCATACATTTTAGGATGCAAAACAGGAGAATTTGTGGATGAAACTGTATTTTTTCTCTTAACCATATTCACTCCAGGGTAGCCCCCTGTTTTCATGTATGACTATGCCACCTTCATAGCAAACAAGATACATGAACAATTCATGATGATGGAGAGAGAAAGAGTGTATAATACACCTCCTACATTTACCACCTGCTGTTGTACTATCACCCAGATAGTTTCAAGGTTCCTCTCAGGAGATTAGACCCAAAAGGAGAGAGGAGATATGTTATTTATTGGACCTCAGTTTTCCATGAAGTCCAATATTCTCCATACACATATTGTGAGTTTATTGACCTATTCATCTACCCAGCCACTTGCCTATTAATGGTAACTCCTCCTACTAGACTCACTGCTGAAATGCAAAGAATTTTGCATCTTTCTAAGGGCTACAACATTGGTGATTGGTACTTCTACCAAAACCACACAGTGATCAGAATTTATGGCTGTGAGTTGTCCCCCTATAAGCTACCAAGATATGTCCCCATGAGACTTTTTGCCTTGGAATATTTCAGGCAGTTCAGCAATGCAGACTTGACTCATTTCCATGGGAAAAACAAGAAGGCACAACTTAAAATCAGACACCAGTTGGGTCCCTTTGTTTTCATCAAGAGGGAAGAAGCATGGAAAGATGCAGACAATATGCTGGGACAAGATCTCATGCTGAAATAAAGCTTCTACTGGGCACCATATGACCCTGAACACTTCATAAGCCTTAGAAGAATCAAACACAGGCTTTCAGGATATGTGCACCATCCAATCCCCTACATTGAACAACATGCCAATCAACAAGAATGGGTAGAGGGCACATTAGATGATGAAGAGCTCACTGAAGAAGAAAAATTAGAGAGAGAGATGAAAGAAATTGAGAAAAGAATTGACCTGTATTATGTTGCACAGGTCACCGTTACACTGCCTCAACTAGTGGGAGCAAGAACATCAACTGCTACTTCATAGCAGCCAGTGAAAGAGGCCATTTCATCAGCAGGAAAGGGAAAAGAAATTAAGCATTCTGAACAGCAAAGCACAATGGAAGAGTAGCCATCTTCAAATCCGGAAAAGGGTCAAGAACAAAGCCCTTTAACATAGACAAAGGCACCTGAAATCCCTGTGCTGCAAACTCCTCACAACGAGGAAAGAGGTAAAAAGAGGGACAGAATAGATGGTACACCCACAGGGACATCCACAAACCAACAAGGAGAAAAAAGACAGAGGCTAAACCCCTATGTTGAGAAGGAAATCACAGAAGAGACCATAGGGAACATCAGGGGTGAGGGGACTTCTGAGCAGCAGATCCCTCCTATTTTGGAAACATCGGCCAGCTCCTTTCAGCAGGAGCAAGAGAAACAACCAGGTGGGGAGGTTTCATCCTCCAAGCAGCAGACCTAAAAGGGCTCAGATATCAAGCGAGCATTTACAGAGATCAAAGCTAGAAACGAGCCAATAAGGTTTCAGCTTTACAACTAGTTAATGAGAATGGCTCCGACAAATCAGCAAAGGCTAATGGTAGCCTATGATATGGAAGTAGGGAAGATGACTCTCAGTCACTTCAAACCTACTACATAGTAGCCACAGTCAGCTGCAGACTACATCAGAACCAATCTGGAGGTCCTGGCAAAAGATATTCATCCATTAGACCAGATTGAGTTACATAAGCAGACAGGAGAAATGGTTTATTCTACATTGGCAGACAAGGCTCTATTGGCCCACAGATTGCAGAACTCCTTATACAATACTTCTGCCCAGTTAGAGTTCAAAAAGGCCTCATCCTTGGCCAAGGATAATAGGATAAAATCCTTGGAGGAGATCATCATAGAGTTGAGACATGATCCCAAAGATCCGAAAGGCACACAGGCCTTGATTAGAAAAAAGGAGGAAGACATAGCAGCGTTGAGAAAACAAATGAAGCTGCTAGTCACCATACATCCTCAAACTGCAGAAGTAGCGCAACAACAAGAAGTAGAGGATGTGGTAAGTCTACTTATGAGGATGAATCAAAGGATACTAGAAACAGAGAAAGCATTGGAAGAGGCTCAATGAGGGAAACAGCCAGAGTTGGCCCCTCAACCATCCCAAACAGCTCCAATAATTACAGCTCCTCCTGCAATAGTGACTACAACAGCACCTCCCCCAGATCCAACAGCAGTAGCAGGTGCATCAACTTCAGCAGATCCAACAACAGCAGCAGTGCAAGAGGCCAGCTTGAGTATGGAGGCCATGATGAAAGAGATTAAGGCTCTAGAACTACAAATGGCAGAGATGAAGGAAACCAAAGAAAAGCTAGCCAAGATTGAGGCTAGTTATGATAAATCAAAGATGAAAATTGCTGAGAAGACCAGGGAAGTAAAGGCCCTAGAAAATAAGATAAAGGCCTTGGAGAAAGACCTCACTCTCCATAGAACCCTGGCCGAAATAAAAACAATTTTGTGGAATAAAATTGGCCAATCTCTTGCTGATCAATGGACAACAATACAAACCATTTTTGACGAAATAGAATTGATGGTTGTAGCTCAGCATGAAACTCATAAGGCCAGAACATTATTAGCAGATAAGCCTGAGCAAGCCAATCGATTGATTCACTTTTTGAATACTAGTACTGGTGACCCGTTGGCAGCACTGAACATTCAGAACCGGATAGAGACTATTGTAAGAGTTAAGAAGGTGCTGACCATGAGAAATTTTGTCCAAACCATAGAAAGAAAGTGCTAGGAAATGTAGATAAAGGTAAATGCTTTTAGACAGAGGCTTTCAAACTTACAAAACAAAGGTTTACCCAACCTAGTCACTAGCACTGGAAGGCTGCTAAAACAGGAACAATATGCAAACAGGCTGAGTACCTATGTACAAAATCAAATCACAGCATCATCAAGTAGCACAGAAGAAGCAGTCCCTCCCACATGGTAGAGTTTATATGACAAACTGGAGGATTTGTTTTACATAGAGCATGAGGTAGCACACCTTTTTCCAGTTTGGCCGAATTACTACACATACATTAAAGCTTATGAAACATTATACAAATTAAGGAAACATCAATTACCAACAGAGGATTGGTGGTAGAGCCTGCTTCAAATTCTAAAGTAGCTTGATTCTCTTCTTATTTACTATCTACTTAAGCAAGTTGCATTATATGGCACAGCTACCAAAAAATCCAAATCAACAGTGGATGAAATTCGCACTAATATTCAAAAGCGCAGACCAGGTGGCACGAGACAGCACTACAGGACAACATATCAAGGAAGTGGTCACCCACTGACTGCCAAAGTCAAATGGTCAACAACACACAGGACACCTGCCACAACGAGTAAAGAGCTTTTAATTCCTTAGTTATTGCTGCGCGATTTTTCCACAAATAGTTATTGATTATGTTAGAGTAGATGGATACATTGATGTCCAGATATTTCCCTATAAGATATTTTGTAAAACTCCTATATATACTTGTAAAAGAGATGTATTGTGGGTTGGTGATTTTCTTTCTGAACTGCGCTGTAACATATCAGACTGTATTAACAAAAAGTGTTGTTGAATTTCACTGTGTCTGAATCATCTGAAGGGGGATTGGATGTCTGGGACCTGCGACAGAATTCTTGTGTCATGCTATGGAACAATAAGTTATACTAAACTATGTTTTATGTTCTCTATATTCGTAAATTCCATGTATGTTTCATGATCTTGATAACAGAGAAGAAGAATAGCATAGGATTTGTTTGAATGCACCCTATGTTCAATCTCTGCTGTTAATTATGTTTTCTTCAGGATTAGTCATAAATATGAATTCTTAACTGCTCATGTTTGCACTAATTCTTCCATTTTGAATATTGTTTAGGAATTCTTAATTGGTCCTACACACTATTCATACACTTTCCCTCTGCCAGTATAACGAAAGATTCTCGCTTGCCTTTCATTCCTTGACTTCATTCCATCATTTCCAGATTTGAAAGTTGTTCCTAGCTTGCCTATCCTGCTATGTAGCACTACCTTTTCACCAAGAAACTCTTTCAACAATTACTCTTTCAGTAACTCCATTGCCCAATGGAAAAAACAGTCATATTCTTGCAGCCCGACTCTGTCTGAGATTACCATCCAACAAACTCAAAACCAAACCCTGTTCATCATAAATAGCCTAAAACACTCCAAAACAAAGCTAAATTTCAAAGAGAGGGCCCTCTCTGGTTGCAGGTAGGCTAGGACCTGTAGCTAAAAGATTGGTTAGTGCTTACCTCGGCCGTATTCCCTACAGGAAGCAGGGAACAACCTGAGTGATAACAGATCCAATACATTTTTCATGCACTTTCTACTTTTGGAACAAAATAGACAATATATTTGAGGGTAATCTTATGTCTCTTTATCCATTATGCATAGGGACATGACATGGAATAATTCTTTTTTAAGGCCTCATCGTCCACAATGCCATGTTTTTCAAAATCTACAAGTAGTATCATGCCAAAATTAAGCCTTCCATTTTCGCAAATATCCTTGAGTGGAATATCTAGAAAACCTACTTCAGTTCACATGATAGCTCATCCACTCTAGATTGCATAGAAATAACCAGTACATAGTCGATTATAGTCTAGAGTTACTTCGAGATAGCAACCGTAAATGACTACAATGTTTGAACATAATAAAAATATTTATAGGGTTATTATCTATGAAATAGAAACTTGAAAAGTGTGTGCCCATTAAAATGATTTGTTTATTTATTAGTGTCAAAGCATGTGAGTAAAAGTCATATTTCTAGTAATTTCATCTAGATATCCTTTTTGAACAAGAATTTTCCATTTGAATTAAATATGACTCTCTAGTCCATTATTTTGAGATAACAATAACCACAAGAATTAATTTTTTTAATTTCTTTTGGTTAGTGTTAGAGAATGTGAGCAAAAGTCATTTTTCACAACAACAGTTTCTCAAAATCTAGATATTATTCATCTAGAAAGGCTAGAAACATGTGTATTTGGTGAGGAAATGGGCCATGGTATAAGTCTCAAACACTATGAAATATATTATCATATAAAAGAAAATGCAGAAAATAAATTCTAATCCTTTAGAGAGAGAAAAAAATATATACATGCTACAAGGGCTCGCCCATCCCATGGTCACATTAAAGTTGAGAAGTACTCATATAAATCTCTATGGTCAGGGTCCATGTTTTTATAATTCTTCCAAGCCTTTTGAATCATCAACATTACTGCTTCAGGAAGACTCCTCCCAGCTTGAACAAGAAGGTCTAATACACCATCCAAAAAACCTGAAAGACATTAACAATTTGAGGTGATAGAATCCTTGACGATGAAACAAAGGGATAAACTCTAGAAGCATTCATGGGATTCCATAAATATGAAGAGATTGCATCCACAATAGGGATAAGTTTCTACATTTCATCCTTTGAAAGAGAAATTTTTTGGCACATTAATAATCCTTGTCATGCTTTCATTCTGCAACAAAATTAGCAAAAACAATGCATTCAAACAAAACATAGTTAGTATACAAGCCATAATTAATTTTACATTAACAAGGACATTGCTTTCTCTCTTGAGAGGATGTAAAAGAGGGAAAAAACTCACCATTTGACATTTTCTCACAAATTATTTATCTCCCCATTATGCCCTAATATGCGCTTGGGGTGAGCATGATCCCAGCTAGGAAATGTGTTTGTTGAAAACTGCTAATGAATTTGCAAGTAAAACAAGTAAATTTATCTTGGAGAATATCACAACCACACATATTTATGGTTGGCATTTCCTTGATTTATGAGTGGTGTTAAAAATTTAGGCTGGAAAAATAGTTTCAAATAATGAAAATAAATGAAGTGGAAAAGACAAATTTAGACTTGGTCCCAGTGTAAAATATTTTGAAGCCCTCAGCTACTTTCACATCACAGCTCCAACTAAATAATCCCCCCATATCTAAGTTTGAAGATCACGTGCTTCATGTTCTCCATTCATCTTTTTGTCTAGGATATGGATCCTGCATTGAACTATCTATGTGGAGAAATCCATCAACTCTGTAACGTGTGTTACTCCACATCAAGGTCTACCCCACCTCACCTATGTGATCATCAACCTAAACGTAAAAATAATGAAGAACATACAAACTTGAAAACAAAAATTTGTTGAGAAAAATACCGAGAGAGGGGGTGAATTAGTATTTCAACTTTCACAATAATATTTTTTTCTTTTCAACCTAAACGTAAAAATAATGAAGAACATACAAACTTGAAAACAAAAATTTGTTGAGAAAAATACCGAGAGAGGGGGTGAATTAGTATTTCAACTTTCACAATAATATTTTTTTCTTTTCAAAATGTATACGCTACTTTACAAATACCAAACAATGTATGTATGCGACTATAATGAATGGAACCAGCGTATATATATAATAAACTTGTAAAACAACTAATTCATTGCATGTTGAACTTAAATCAGAGTGTGGTGCATTTACTGAGCAGTAAACAGATGTAGTAAAAATAGAATAAATTAAAACACATAAGCAACACACATGAACATCATGATTTTTCAGGTGAAAACCTATTGTGGGAAAAAACAACCGCTTGTGTCTTCTCAGTCTTCAATCTTATTATTATAAAAAGTGTTTACAAGTATTGTACTAGTGCAGACTTTTTCCAGTATGCAAGCATCTACCTGCTAAAGGCTACAACCTTCACTCATTTTCTAGCTTCTACTGGAAGGGAGCTCCAACACCCCTAGCTCTTGTATTGGCTAATATGTTTACCAGTACGTAGGAGTCAGCCTACAAAAGGCTACCACCTTCACTCTTTCTCCAGGGACCACGTTTCATAAATTTTTAGACTGGATACTCCTGGTACACATCAACACAATATGTAGGCCACGTTTCATCAAATTTTCATACTGGGCCCATCAGTAACATTGAAGCTCAAAATCAATCACCACAACTGTAATACAACCATCAAATACAACTACATTAACCAATAACTAAATCCCAATCATTACTGAAGCAAGACACAATCAATTAATCTGAACAGTTAGATCACTGTCACCAAAACACAGAGCTACACCTAGAACCTTCATCAACAATCAAAATCAACTACAACCTCAAAATCATATGTCTGAATGTATATGCTACTTCAACTAGGCCAACCTGTGTGCATACGCTACTTTCTGTAACCCAACATAGGTATACCTCTAAATATACTGATCATTAAACATCTGAACCAAAAATTTTACTAACCAAAGACATTATGAAGATCTATTATCATATTACAGAGTTCTAAACAGATAGCAGCAAAGATCACCCTTCTTAATCAATCAATCAGTCAACTAGATTCAATCTCCTTATACAATCAGTTTTACCTTAGATCTGATGAATACATCATTGAAAAACAATATTAAACCAGCAGCACTGGTGAGATAGATCAGTCATTTCTAAAAAACAAGCCCTTCCTTTGCATACACTACTTGGAAGTGCCGAACCCACGTGTATACGTGCCTTCACCAAGGGAAACCTTCATATAGATCTGCAAATAATGACTTATAACTTCACATCTTTTCAAGGCATCAAATATACCTAGATCATAGCATATAAAGGATAAAATATACGTTAGCAATCAGGTCTAGGCTGTCCATTATTAGATCATACAATGATAAGTCATTTCAGGTCTCACGATCCTGATCCAACATTTTATCCAAGGGTGCACAAGATATTTCAGATCTATATCATAACCATAGCCCCTACAACACAAAATATACTTCAGATAGAAGTATTCATGAAAAACCCTTTCACTTCCACTCTTAGCCCTTTAATATTATCCTCCTTATATACTAGAGCCTTTATCAATACCATACACCAAAACAACACTTAGAACCTATAATATTCTTAGACAGGATCAAGTAACCCTTATTCCATGCAATATTGTGGGCTAATACCATGGTATGGACCCTTGGTATTCTTTAACCTTAATTTTCCATCCCATATGTGTTTTTCCTTCTATGAAACTGTGTGAATATGTATACGCTAATTTTATACTATGTACCTGTGTGTATACGCGAGTTGGACTATGTGAACCAGCATATATAACTCAAAACATTTTCCTTAATTTCTTGTTACTTATCTATAATCCTTTATCCCATTATCCTGTTCTTATGTGCCATTTCTTTGTGGCCTCTGAATAGCCATGTTACAATGTGAGTTGCCATCATACATCACTTTATCATTTCTTAACTGACCTATATCTGGGTTTCCATCAAGGACAACACATGTACCATAATGCCAACAAAATCATGATTGGTTTGCAGCAACATCCACACTTTGGAACTAAGGCATCTAAAGCAAAATTAAAGTCTACAAAATGGTTGATTCAGCCTTTGGATTTCATTACTAACTTAAAATGAGAGTAAGGATATAATACGTACCAAATCCATGTAGCTAGTAAGATTTTCATCGCCCAAATATGAAAAGTAGTAGCTCTTCAATTGGTCAAGTTTGAGTTTTCCTTTTTATGCAATAGTCCTTCCAATTAAAAAGACATAAATTTTTAAGGAATTTAGACTTCTGTGATCCATAACATTGTTTAGAGAATTTTCGGCGAAATCACATAAATAATAATTTGTCGGCGCGTTTCAAACCAACCAGTGTGGTTCATCAGCAGGACAAGTTGAAGAACCGATCCAGCTTAGCTTGTTAAATAGTCTGGGCGGAGACACCAACGGCTAGATTTATAACAACCAATTTGACCTTATGACCCTAGTCAAACGAGCTATATTTTTAATTATTATTATTCTTAGAAATTCGTTAAATTAGGTAAAATAAATAACTAAAGTACTCTCAATAGCTAGCGATTCATTAGTTTATTTCCCTAAATCTAATAGTTATATAAATGTATATATATAATAATATATATATATATTACGCGTAACGAAGCAATACTATTGGTTCATCTATATTTTATTTATTAAATAATTTATTATTTCATTTATATAATCTACACAAAATAATTAATAATTTATTTGATAATTAATATTTACCAAATAATCTATATTCAATTAATACTTTACTTTCTAATTTTATTATTCCTAATATAATATTTTAAAAATACCCATGTAATTAGGTAAATAATATATATAGGTTCAAAATTTATTTATCGAAATTTTTAAATAGTTAGGAGGAGGTAAAAATAAACTAATAGAATAAAAAATATATTCAATCTTTTATCATATACAACTCTTTAAAGTAAACTATTTAAACACTAAATATATATTAGAAATAAAACTAGATTGTTATAATAGTTGGTAAAAAATCACATTACTTTAATGTTTATTAACCACTATATATGTATACTAGTTATAATAAAAGGTTCAATAGATTCAAATAATCCTAGAGTCTAGATTAAAAATATAATTTATTTAGACTAGATTTATTAATTGTATATTAATGTATATAACGTTATAATAGTCTATTATAGTATAATAATATTAGTATAATATTTTAGAAATCAAATATATATATATATATATATATTATATATATTAATTGAAAACAAGAAGTAAGAATTAATTTATTAAAATACTTCTTGAATATTAATCTTCCAAAAAATCATATAATAAGGTTCGAAAATTACTTTAATAAAGCTCATATTAATAGCGAATAAGACGAATAATGTTAAGAACTTAGGATACTAGAAGGGAACAATATATTAATTCAATAAATTATAAGGAAGCTAAGATTCCGGGAAGAGAATCTAACTAAGGATTCAAAGCTAACTAAATCCTAATAATCATAAAACCCCAAGGGGAAAAAGGACCAACCACAGAATCAACCTAGAGACCTTATAAAAGAGGGATAGAGGAGGCTAGGAAGACAAGGCTGGGACCCAGCAACTGCTAATCTTCCAGCCATCATCCCTGTTAAGATTCTTTGGCCTTTTCTCAATCTCCAGGGCTTCTCTAAATTTGCGATGGTGAAACTGTGCAACTTTAGCAATGACTTGAGCTCCTTCAATACAGACCTGATGCTTAGTCTTTTCGGCATGTTCAGCCAGGGCTGAGGACTTGGCCCTCCCATGCCTCAAGTCAGCCGAATGCTCGCTAATCCTTTGCTTGAT
>APFE030308294.1:183108-217645 GCA_000404065.3 Pinus taeda | reverse complement strand
ATATACATTTATTAATAAACTATTAGATTTAGGGAAATAAACTAATGAATCACTAGCTATTAAGAGTACTTTAATTATTTATTTTACCTAATTTAACGAATTTCTAAGAATAATAATAATTAAAAATATAGCTCGTTTGACTAGGGTCATAAGGTCAAATTAGCTGTTATAAATTTAGCCGTTGGTGTCTCTGCCCGGACTATTTAACAAGCTAAGCTGGATCGGTTCTTCAACTTGTCCTGATGATGAACCACACTGGTTGGTTCGAAACACGTCGACAAATTATTATTTATGTGATTTCGCCGAAAATTCTCTAAACGACATAAATTTTACTGAACATCTGTGCAAAATACACAACCTGTAAAAGCACAAGTAGAAAACCTATTGGTAAGGAAAAACTATTTTCCTGTATTCATGTATATGCACTTTCTTCCAATAGTATCATGTTCTTATGTAGTTGTGTGTGTATGTGCTTCAGTTATATGAATGCATGCATTTTAAGTTAAAAAAATACTAATTCACACTATATTTTAAAGATATAAGGATGAATTATTGACTTAGGTCTTGAACCCTTACGTTATGTTATTTAATAATTAATTATAAAATGCTTAGTTACCATTCCACTTAGAAGATAGTAAGGTTAAAAATCCCTAATGAAACATAGAAATGATTAGTTAATGACCAACTTCAAGTAAAAAAAACATGACTTCTTCAAAGTTTTCAATCTTGTTCATTAATTTTCTCAATATTGTGAAATGTGATGAAGGTTTAACCCTCATAACATAACAATTTGTCATAACCTCACTGATAAAAAATCCAACAACATTCATCAACTAACACAAGATTCGAAAGGAATTTGGGAAACTTTACCATCCATTTAAATTCAAATTTTCTAAAATTTGAAGAAATGTTGCTTTTGATATTTTACATAGTTTTAAATTTTATCATGTTATGGTGAATGATCATTTTCTAATGTTCACGTAACACTAACCACTAACTAGGCATGATCCACAACCAGTTACAATTAAAAGCCTATACGTGGAAGAGAGGGAGCATATGTAGAAATCTCTTACTCCACCATTCTACAGGTTTAATGCAACTAATGGCTACCATTGAGGTCTACCCCAATATATACATTTGTAGAGGATATAGAAGATTTATTATTAAGTAAATAAAAAGACATCATTTATATATGACATGAACAAAAAATTTACTATTACTTCTCCCCTTAAATCATTTAATAATACTTATTGCATGACACTAGTCTCAAATAGAAAGAAAAAGAAGAAAATCGATTTATAAAAAAATGGAAGTTGTAATAATGCCTGTTCCTCAAACTCCACACTAGATCGAGAGCTTTTGATAAGAAACACCTATTCAAAGAAAATATCCTTTTGAAGAGCCAAATTTACCCAATCCAACACAACATCTGCTAATGACTCTACAACCTACACTTTAATAAGTTAGCAAACTAGAAACAAAGAAGTTATAGGGAGATAATCACCCACTTCTACTCAAGTAGATGAAGATAAAGTAGCAAATAAATATTGCGAAAGATACACTAGTGAAAGGGATAAAAGTTAAATCTCATTTGTATTGAGAGAAAAAATAGTTACCCAATTAAAATGATTCCTTCCTAGTCAAGTAAATGAAGAGACAACTACAAGGCAGGTGACCAGGTTCAGAAGATCTAGGTTTGTTTATGGAAAAAATTGGGTTTAATATATTTATTGACAAGGAATTTACATGTATAATCTACTATTTCATATGGTATATCCGATTTTCTAGTCATATCAAGTTCTAAAGCACCCAAAGTATATTTTCTAAAAGAAGCCCATGGAAATATGAAAATGGATCAACACAGTGAGATTTAGCATAAGAATCTGAAGAGTAACGAACAAAATTTCCAGCTAAAAACTATCGTTTCACTCTTAGTAATGCACCACATGTTGTCCAAGAAGTTGTTATTAGCCCAAATTCTATATTTCAATATGGACTCTTGAAAAATTACAATATCTATTATAGAATGTCCATAAGATAATTAACAAAACATTCTTGCCTTAAAGAAGCACATGCTTGATCCAGATAGTATGAAATTTCACTTTTCTCTTGACAATCATTTGGAAATGGAGAACCACCCTTGAAGAACATGGAGTTACTTGAGTGACAATTGAATCTTGAGTGCCTATACATGCCCCATATTCTGATAATAATTTATCATTTCCTAGCTAATTTTGATTGTGTAACATAAACTTAAAGAACGTGAAAACAAGGATGAGAACCTCTCCAAAATATGAACGAGTTTTATCCATAAAGTGGGCATTCAAATTCATTTCATGCATGCCCAACATGCACAAAACATTACTATATGCACCCAAACCCAAATATTTCATTGCATCCATGCCCAACATAACCATTAGTGATGCAATTATATTTCATGGTGCATTAACAAAAAAATATAAACATTCCTCTGTTATTAGTAATTCATGTCACTTATTTTGACATCTCCATCTGGACACTTCCCTCTATTGAGTGTTGGTTTTACACTACTATATAAAAAGTATTTACTCCTCAATTTACCAAAGCAAGGGACATCATTATTGTAGCTTCCATGACCCATGATAAAGGGTTCCCCATGAAGCCAAAAATTTTCAATATTTTACTTTCCTTCATCTCTTCGAGCTTGTTGGGTCCAAAAATCTCCAAACACTATTGAACTTGATCGGATATCAAACATTATTGTTTGCATCAAAGGTTACAAAACCCTCTCAATGGGGATATTTTCCAAATCTAATACTTCTTTGTTGATCATTTCAAGATCACCAGAGCCTTGTCATCTTCACAATTCCTAATTTTGAAATATCTTGCAGTCATGGTGATCCATGTAACACACTTCTTGCATAGACATTTTGTCAAATACTTTGTGGGAATTTCCTACAATTCCACTTTTGGCATTCATATCTACAAGGGCACTATCCACAAACTCATTCAACTCAAATCCAGTTCCAATTATGTATCCATGTATTTATTTCCCTTTCATGATTGAAACTAAGTTTGTACACATGGAAACAACATTCTTGAAGGTGAAGGAATCATTCTTTACGCTAGAAAGCTTCATTTTGTGGAATAGTTTCATTGCCTCTCTACAATGATTACTTTGTGCATGCCCTGCAAGCATTTCATTCCATGTTGTCTTAGTTCTGAGAGGCATTTGGTCAAACATTCGGTTTGCAAACTCCACACTCTCTTATTTTGTATACAAGGCTACAAGGGCACTCTCAACAAATAATTCGGACTCAAAACCATTCCTAATCACATATCCATCGAGCTCCTTACATTGTTGCAAAGTTGTTAAACCAGTTCATACCTTAAGCAAGTTAGGATAGAAAAGAACATTTGCCTTCACCCCACTCCTTTGCAAATTTTCATGAAATATATTGAGCACTTTATTATAATTACCATACCTTGCATAAGTTATAATCATGGAAATCCATGATACCAAATTGTTTTCAGTGATTTTATCGAAAATTCAATGTGCATCTTCTAGACTACAAAACTTGGTATAAATTATGAAAATATTGGTATCAAGGTTAATGTTCCCCTAAAATCTATTCTAACGATGTGCGAATGGACTTTCCTTTCCTATAGTAGAGATTTTAGGTTGGAACATGTCAAAAATAAAGAAACATAGTTGTTCAAGTCAACAAATTTCCATGCCAGTTCTCATTATGAAAAATGTGGGT
The DNA here is from genome assembly GCA_000404065.3 of Pinus taeda. NCBI lineage: Eukaryota > Viridiplantae > Streptophyta > Pinopsida > Pinales > Pinaceae > Pinus > Pinus taeda. Next base: position 213,902 of record APFE030308294.1, on the reverse strand, counting down.
TAAATCCTTGCCCATCCTATGCTCTCTACAATTGTTATCCATATTGGGATTTTTGGATTCCGTTTTATGGGTCTCATTAGTGGTGAGATAATTATATTTCGAGGTAGAATTTGATAGTTGTTGAAACATAAATTTTCTCTTGCCTGAGGGCTAATTTCAATTAACCTTTGAAAAACTTGTCATCGATGGAGAAATATTCAATATCATCAAAATTAATGGTGGTTTTGTTGATTTTTGTCCCTTGAACCAAAGTTTGACAATGGGATTTAACAACAAGGATGTGATTATCATTCATAGGGGGCGTCACCTTAGTATCTTGAGTCTTGGAAGTGGATCTTTGTTGCAACATTATGGATATTCATTATCTTGATCTAGGAAAACTTGAGCTCCTAGGCTCCATCTCTGCCCTTGAAATCCCCATGGTCCAAGGATCGATTTTGATATGTCTATGATATCTTGTTGGAATTTAATTTGGTGATCTTGGTTAGAAGTGGTTGTTTATTCATATTCTCCCTCATCATCACCAAAGAAAAGGGTGAATTATCTATGCTATAATTCAAAATCAAGGCCGAGGGAGAATTTAGGAGCTTCAAAGTCATCAATTTAAATGATTAATTGGAAAACATTTCTATGCACAAATTCAATGTTTTATTGAAATGTACTTTGAATTGAACTATATTGGTGTCAAATACTCGTGCTTATTTTCCCCATAAATGAACATTTTGGAAATTCTCCATTGGTAGGATGATGTTACAAGGGTCACGATTTCAATATATAAGTGGATGGATCTTAATTATTTTGTGACATTTTATATTTTTTATTATTGATGTTGTGATAATCAACATTGTGGTTCACAATTAGATGGATCTCCCTTGGTCTTTGTAAGTATTATTATTTACATTGCTCAACTTTTCTCCTACTCATTAGTAGTGTAGATGCTTTGGAAAAATTGTCATGCTTGGTGCTAAGTGCGGGTGAGAATGAAGTTTGAGTCCATGATTTGCTAATGTTTTTCCTTTCATTCATATTACCACATTAACAATCCATAGCCTAAATTTTGTTTGGTTGGTTTGAGCATTTGCATGGGTTGTTTTATATTTAGAACTAAGGATTGAGGGTTCTATGTGTTTTTATTAGTGTTTCCTCTCCATTATGTGGATTTTTGTTGGATGTTGGAATTGTTGTATTTTTCCATATATACTGCTAGATGGTGTTTGGAAGTGTGAGGTGTTTATTAGTTAAGGGTTCACAAGAATTTTATGTGTATGCACAAAAAATAAATGCTTTAAATTTAAATCCCTGTTAATGTTATGTTATCGAAGGATATAACCCTAAATATTCTAATCAACTCCATAACTCTAATCATCCACTGATCCAATAAAGAATTGTTTAATGAATTATAACCTTTCATCCAATCTATAACGTCCTTTGAATCCCCTATCACTTGTAAGTTCATATTGTTGAAGTGACAATTAAAATGACTAACATAAATGATTGATTCATATTATTGTAGTAATTTTTAGGTAGTCATATTATTGTTCCTACACTAAATCCGTCATTCACATTAGTCACTTTTAATTGTATTACTTATAACCTAGTTGTTAATTTAACTTGGAACTAAATTAGTCTTTTATATTAGACATTTTTAGTTGGGTCACTTAATATTGCTCATTTTTGGTAGTATTTCACTTGGAAAAGTTGCGGTGACTAACTTTTATAGTCACCTAGACACTAATTTCATAATTTTCTACTAGTGGTTGAACTTTTAAATATACTAAAATATTTCAATGAAGGAAGAAATGAAAGCAAAAACTTGCACCAACCTTCGCAAGGTAAACATCTAGATGATCACAACCCTCTAGTAAATTTGGAATAAATGGATATATGGTGAAAGAAGTCATGGTTGATTTTAGATCACAAGTAAATATACTTTCAAGAGAAACATGGATTAATTTTGGGAGACAATCACTTCATAGGATGACTAAATATCATAAATTAACGGACCAGAGTTTCATTGAGCCAATTAGAACAATGCGACAAGTAAAAACATCGATTATGGGAATTCCGACCTTTGTCAACTTCAAAGTCACCAACTCATTTGATGAAATTTTGGCTTATTCGACTTTATTCAAGAGATCACGGGTCAAAGGATCAAAGGCACTATATCCTTAGCAAAAATATAGAATTAAACTAAATGGTAGTAATGGGAAGATAAGCATTCCCCTTGACCTTCATGAAGAAAATCCATGGGTTGAACCATGGGAAGAAGATTCAAAGACAAGGAGGTTGTATCAAGTCTTGCATGAAGACAAAGACAACATGAATCCCAATGCATTCGAAGAGTTCTTAAGTGTCTCCCCACTTTCTATTGGACAAAATTATGACACCAAGCTCTACAAATGAAAAATCAATAAATATAAATCTAAATAAAAAGAGTGTTGGAAAATTGAAGCAGTATTGATGAAGAATGTTTTCCCATGTTTTTCCATAAAGTTCATGCCTATAATACAAGAAGGAAAACCAAATAAACTCCATCATTGTTACCATTTGATTTAAATGAAGACTCCAGTAATCCACTTAGATTCAAGGAATGAGATTTTCCTGTGAATCATGTTGAGCGAGCGACTAAATCTGTTAGAGATCAAGGGAGAATGCAGAGTCTAGTGCAGACTTTCACTAGTCAATCAACTCAATGGTGGGATACTCATTCAACCAGACTCCAGACCTGAAAAATAGCAACAACGTATTTTATTGAAATCCTTGGGGGGTGTAAATTATCAGGACAAACAATTATCCCTACTATGTTTAAAAATGTAACAAGGTTTGGTCTTCATAATTGTATTTTAGTCATAATAAAATGTACTTATGAAAAAGAATGAAAAGAAATATTATTATTATTATTATGACTTATTAAATCATGGGTTTCATGCATGTCTCATCATGTTTTAGGTTAATGTCCCCATTGAGTACTTCTAGGATTTATTCTAAGTCAATAGAGTCATTGTACATTTAAAGAGACCCTTCATGGGCTTTTGAATCATGTAAAAAGAATTATTTTTGAGCCAAAACTGAATTATGTCACCTCCACACCAAGTCAACCTCAAGAAAGGTAATTCGACCTCACCCAAAGCCTATATATTTAAGCATTTCGATTCGTTTAGGGGACAATCACACACACAAGTTCAATATTCTAGAAGAAATCGTGAAAAAGTGTGAAGTTATAGTTGAAGAAGGAGAATTGAAGGATAAAAGGTTTTGGGTTATCTATCTCTCAAATGTGTGATTTTCTCAGCTATGGAATCAAGGTCAAAGTTTTGTTACGACATCAAGAAGTTTTGTTATAGCATCAAGGTCAAAGTATGACATCAAGGTCGAAGTATGACATCAAGGTCAAAGTGTTGCTTCAAGGTAGAAGTGTCGCTTCAAGGTCGAAGATCTAAGTGCTTGAAGTTTGAAGTTGTTGCATTAAGATCGAAGTTGTTAGGTCAAAGATACTGCTGCATCAAAGTGTTGTTGTTGCTAATGATTTATCTAGGTCAAATACAATACTGGAAAGTGATCATCTTTTGAAAAAGTAAAGGGCTGACTTGGTGTGACAAAAGTTTGTGTCTATGTCAAGGGTCTTGGATTATCTCACTAAAACTATTTAAGGAAGATTCATTGACTTGGGTTTCCCCAAGATTGGGGTTTTTCCCTGGCTATCTCCCTACATCTGGTGTCCTTGATCTTCATGATATTGTTTTTGTAATTTCTTGATGAACTAAGATAAAAGAAGAACATAATAAAGTTAATAATAACAAAAGAATATCACAAATAATTATCAAGTATAAGAAAATATTTTTGCCTTTTCAATTTTCCAACATGGTTTCATAGCTAAGGTGAAGAATAAAGAAAAATATAGGTTGAATATTTATTGAAACAAGACTAAGGAATCTCAAGAAGTTGAACAAGGGATCATATAAGGAGACCTTACAAGGAAAGGAGTTTACTACCTTCAAGGAAAAAGTTTAACTCCATAAAGGGAGAGAACAAATTAGAAGGAGCATCAAATCACAGGTCATGAAAAATGATGATAGACCTAATCCTAGAAAAGAATAAAGTTTTAGATCTAGTCTATAGATGAATCAAGTGAAGCAAAGAAGGAAAAATTTAGAGAAACAAATATTTTGGCCATGAGCCTAATAGTAGATGGAATGCATGCAATCAAGAAGGAGTAATAATATCTTCAGTAATCAACAAGGAGTGCAAAGAAGAGAAAATATCAAATGATTGTTTTTCTCATCACGAGAAGAAAGGAACCTTCAAGAATTCAAAAGGGCCAATGCTACAATTATCACAAGATGGGTCACTTTAAAAGGGATTTTCCTGAGAATCCTGGGGATAAAAGAAGGAACAGGGATCAAGCAAATCTTTTCGAATAAGTTTCACCAAAGAAGAACAAGATGGAAGGATCCAAAGTCAAAGACCTATTTGTTAGGGACTTTATCCCTTACATTTGGATTAAGAAGGAGCCCTCACCACTTTCCGAAGATAAATATATTACTCCTTGTATTATCTTTTATATTTGGTTTCCCTTACTTATCTAAGTTTGTTTTTATTAAATACTAATCAAATTTATATTCATATCTTCCTTGTTTAGGAAAGGCTTACTGAATACACATGGATTATGAAAGTAGGCCTCAAAAGACAAAGAATTGGGATTACAAGGTTTGTTAGGAAACAAAGGTATGCCTTAAACCATAAGATTTGTTCTCTTCATGACAAAGGTATATTTATTCTTTTTGGTACCCTATTCTACATTACTAACATTGTTGTGTCTAGCACTCTTGAATCATAAATATTCTTGTTTGGGTTATTCATCATTAGATAAATATACCCTCGTCACATATTTGATTATTCTTGTGGAACCCTAAAGAGGTTCTCTATAAAACCCTAACTTAAGGGTATGTCAATGATAATGTGTGAAAATCTAGCCTACTTAGGGTTATTGATGAAGTCAAAAGAAAATGTTTGATGATTTTATGATGTCATGTTTGGGGTTTAGGTATGGTTATGAAAACCCTAACTCATTAGGGTTGAAAGGTGATATTTGAAAACTAAAACCTTTGAAGTTTTGGTAATTTAGGGTTTGTTATGTTATGCATTGAAACCATAGATATTTAGGGTTTATGATCAAGACCCTTATGACCTAGGAATGAATCCCTAGGTATATATTTGTTCATCTAATCAAGTTTCTTATATGTCTGACTTTAATGTCTTTGTCTCATTGGGTTTTCCTGACGTATGTTGTTTTGATATTCTTATGCATGACGATGAAATCATAGATATGTATTGTTGATAGTTATAAGTCCTAAGGTTTTGAATTAATACCTAGTCGAATTTTGATATTCTAAGATGATATTGTTTGTGAATTCTAGGGTTTTGTAGCTAAAACTTAGTAGAAGTTAAATTCTCTAGTATATGATTTGAAAAATATAGGGAAAGTTAATAAAAACCTAAAATTATATTGTGGTCAATTTGATTATTGAGAATTAATAAATGAAAGTCTTGGGTTTACATCAAACCCTAATAGAATCTAGTCATGTTGTTGATTGAGTTGTGATTGATTTTGATTGTTGAATCTCATGTATGAAATCTAGATCTTGTATGAAATCCAAGTAGGAAGTCTAACATATGAATTTTGAAAGATGTTAGATGCATTTTTTATTGGTATCTAGGGTTTTATATATGTTATAAAATATTTTGTCATATCTCTTAAATAAATATTGAATCCCTAGATATAATGAGGTTGATATCTTGAGTTGTTGATGTGATTTAGGGTTTGTAACAAAACTTGTGCAAGAATTTAAAGTATAGAAGTAAATTCTCTTGTTGATTATGTTTATAAAGTCTAATGCTTCCATATTGTATGATTTTGGTGAGGTTAACTTCATACTTGTATAGATTTGGTTGTACTTGCTTTATATTAAGTTGTGCAGGTACATAATCTTCAAGATTATGAAGATGTTCGTAAGTAAAGTTGATATGATAAGCATGATGAAGAAATTTATATGGATGATGATGGTAATAATAACTCTGATGAGAAGGATGGAAGCCATGAAAGCTTCTCTGATGTTGTAAAAAAGAAGTTGATCACACTAGGTTAAGAGGGAGCTTGGGTATATTCCTTGTATAGGAATGATTAGATCCTCCTTGGTTAAGAGGGAGTGATGGATATGGTTCTCTACTTCATGTGTCATGCACTAGGCCAAGACTAATAGCCATAAGATTTAGTGAAGGCCATGAGTGATAGAGGGACACATCACTCTTGTCTTTATGGAAACAAGTCCCTAGTTAAGAGGGAAGGCATATTATAGTCATGATGACCATCTTAAAAGAAGTAAATTGGAGAATGCATTTTGAGGATTTTTTGATATAAGAAAAGTAGGATCTGTTTGTAGAATATGTTGTTGCATGTGAAGTAGGAAAGGAAGATATATGATTAAGGAATCTTTTGTCAAGATTCATTTGGAAGTCCTACTATGACAAATTGAGAAGGAACATTAGTTTTCTAGAAGACCTCATAGGTTTGTGTTTACTTATGTACATTTGAAATATTATTACTTATTGGGGTTGTGTTTCTACAGGTAAATCTCTCATAATTTTTTATAGCATGTTTTACATGCTCGTTGTTAACGATCAATTTTATTGGGAGAGATTTGTTGTTACCGATCTATTTGATCGGGATGGATTTGATACTGATTGTAAAAATTAGTTTTGTTGAGGCTTTGTGAGTTAAGCATTGTTTGGGAGGACATCAGGTCGACACTATGTTGGAAACCTTTGAGCATTACTAAGATGGGGGTGTGAATCAGTAGTGTTATCTATATATGATTTTTGTCTTTTATTACTTTACTAAATCACACACTTGTTATTGCAGCAACTCACAATATGTTAGTAGCATATGAGTAAACAGTACACATATAAGAAACATATACTAAAGAAAAACATCAAATCACATGCACACAAATCATCGTCACACATGAGACACAATATTTCTAGTGGAAACCCTCTCGAGAGAAAACCCACCCTTGTTGCTACTGCTCTACTCTGAATTTTATTATGTCAAGGAATTGAACTTTTACATAGTGTGTTTACTCCCATCAGCATGGAAACTTGACCTAGTATACATAACACCAACACCCATTGGCTAGGAGACTCGATACTACTGGATCATCTTGGAATACTCTATTCTCTAAGAATCTCTATCAACTACAATCCAATGAAATGCACCACGATCAATCGATCCTCACCCAACTACCATTGGACTATCCAACCATAGTTGGATTTAGAAACTTCTTCCTTTCATTGAAGCTTCATTATCACTAGTCCACCTCCAGAAATCACTGCTTCTCAACACCATGTGGACCCCCTTTCATCTATTTTCAAACTAGATCCGAAGACACTATGCTCAACAAGAAATCAACTCTACATACATGATCTGAATATAAATATCTCATAATCAAAATAAAGGATAAACAAAGTAAATCCATGGCCACATAAAAACTAAAAACAATCAGATCCTCACAACAATATCATGTTGCATAATGAAAATAACATCATAAGACACATGGTTATGTGCTACGTGCATCAACGGCTCCTACAAAAACAATGTGATATGATCACCAACATATATTCTAGTAGCATGCAAAAACTCTCCAAATCAATCACTACACCATCATCAACAATTCTTATCTATATGCAGCATGCTTCAGATCCAGACATTATTTAGTCATAAACACTCATGGAATGAAGCATCTAGGCTCTAAACAAGATCTAAAGCATCAACGCTCAATGAAACCTTCTCCAACACACTCTTTAACATCCTCAACTCAAAACAACTAACAATCAACAATCTCACAATGAGCTACCTCCAATATAAAGATGAACTCAAGTGCTCAACTCAATAATTACACAGAACTACTATGCATCACAACTATGTTAATATGCTTGATTAGATCTAGATTCATCTCATTAACTCAATAAATCAAATATCTCCACTTACTTTTTGATGTTTTCAATGTTAATTACTTTCTGGAAGCAAATTAAATTTCCAATTGGGGGAATTTGGAAAATGGTCACAACAGAAATTCTATGAAAATTGCCTTCGAAGAACCCTTCTTTTCTCTCAATCTGGACTGAATTTTGAAAAATTGTTCATTGAAAATACTAGTTTAATCTATTCATCACAAAACCCATGTCTCATAATTATGAGATCCACCCTCATTTACATAGAAAATCATCTGCAAAATTGTCACTTCTTTATCCAATGAATTTTTGAGTTTGCATGTTTAGACAACAGAAAGTTTGGAAAACTTTCCTTCGAAGAACCTTTCGATTCTCTCAATATAGACCGAATTTTGAAAAATTGGTCTTAACAAAACTAATCTAGTCCATTATGCACAAAACCCATGTCTCATAATTTTGAGATCTGTCCTCATTTTCCCATAAAATCTATCACAAAATTGTCACTTCTTTATCCAATGAATTTTTGAGTTAGTATGTTTGACAATTTCCTCATGCAAGAAAACCAACATAACTTTTCTTTTATTCCTCTATTATTTAATTTTCTAAAATGATTAAGCCAAATTATTCTCAAAATCAATACCTAGGGAAATTACCATGGTTATCCCAATACCAAGAATACATGTACCATGGTAATATTATACTCATGCTCAATGAAATACCAAGGTAAACCATTTAACTACCATACCAAATACTATGGGAACCATCCTTGGTAACAATGTATAACCAAACAATCATATGCATAACCAATGTATAGCCAAACACATCACCACTCGAACTCTATGCAACAACATGACCATGGGGACCATGACATCCTCTGCTCACATTTTGTATGAAACACCTACAAATCACAGATCCATATGCACATCTCCATGCTAGTAGATATGCCAAAGCCAATGCTTCTGATCAAGATTTAAATAGGAGCACAACAAATTACAAATATAACCATAAATACAAAGATGCAATAGAAATAACACTTCATTTCATTAATATCAAATACTGAAATATGCTTACAAACATAATGGAAATAGGACTAGCTCAAGCGATGGTAGCTTATCTATGAGAAGAGATGTGGCCACTACATGCCTCTGAACTGTGTTACAATGAGGCTCCAAGGCATATTTATTATTGAGAAATAATGGAAAACCCTAAACATCCAAAAACCTAACCCTAGGAGGTGAAGTGCCAAACTATGGTCCCCATTTGGGTAAATTGGTACATCAACTTCCTAGGGTCGTAACTTTGATATACGATCTCCATTTGATGCGCACAATACCTTGTGAGAAATATCTATCTGAGGACTACAAATTTTAAGTGAGAAATATCGGTATATGACCCATGTTGCTCCTATTTTTCCCAAACAACTTCGCTTAGGACCTGGAAATGGCTCCGGAAGTTGAGGACCCGAAAAAACTACTAAAAATAGTAAATTGTACTACAAATAAGGAAATTGAAAAATTGAAAGAAACAATGGTGTTGGGTTCAAGTGGAATAGTCGGGTGGCCACCAATATTCTGCTAAACTTTGTCCCTGGTGAGCCACTTGCCCTGGTGAAGGAGTTGTCCTACTTTGACAACTCGGTATAGTTCGATCCTTTGTTGTCAGGGGTTCTTGATCTGTGTGTCCATGATCTGATCAGTTGTGGCTTGTTCCATGCAAGCTGGATTTAACTTTGTAGGTGTGAGTTGTTTTGTAATGTCTGATGTTTCTAACAATGGTGGGAAGTATGGTCAAAGGTGGTCCACATGGAACATTGGGTGCAAGCCAAGGAATGGGGGAATGCTGAGCTCAAATGCATTGTCTCCCACAACTTTGGTAATTGTGTAAGGACCATATCAGAGTGGTATGAGTTTTTGATAGTCTCCGGTAAGGCATTACCTTTTGCAAATCCAACCAGACTTTGTCGCCCACAACCTGTGTGGCACTCGATGTTGATCTTATCACTACTTGTACTTGGAATTTTCTAGAATGGAGCAATGATATATCAGCCCATTAGGTAGAGGTGCTCCGGGAGTCAGATCGAATGAATGCATGACCTGACAGTGCAACGGTGCCCCTATGGGTGAGTAGAAGATGTTCTTGTCTTCTTTCATGACCGTATCCACCTACTTCTGCTGCATGGAGGAACCCTTCCCAAGGGCCATGGATGTGGCTATGATATTCCCCTTACTTTGAGAGAAAAGTAGAAAGAAAATAAATTTCGTAGTCTGGGAGATGATCTTACTGCATTTCTTAGTAGAGATAAAAGAAGTGGCAGTAGGTGGGGCTACCTCCAGTATCCTGTATAATGTATTACCCAAAGAAATAATAATAGTGCGAGGTCTGGACTCATACACAACATGTCGCTTCCATAAGTATGGTTGGCCTAATAATACATCACAAACATCGAGAGGAGCAACATCACACAATACCTCATCTTTTAAGGGCTTGATGTTGTAGGGAAGGTGGCACTATTGGAGGACTCAGAGATCTCGTCCTTGGTGAAGCCACCTGATACTATACCGTTGCGGGCATGGTGTAGTCAGTAGGCCCAACCACTTCACAACCTCTGCTGAAATGAGGTTCTTTTGGCTGCCACAGTCAACAATGAATTGCAGTGGCGAACCCTCCACCCACATTTCCGAGTGGAAAAAACACCCCACCTCCTCTGGATCTTCGGGCTCATTCTTATGGATCTTGGTTGTGGCAACAATGGTGTTGTGCTCCGCATCAATAATTTTCTTCCCTTTGTCATTCCTCTTGTCATGTTCTAACTCAGGTTCAGAACATTCATCTGATTTTGAAGCCTTCAACTCAGCCACCAGCGACTGCTTGTCCCGACACTCACTTGTGTTATGAGTGGAGATCTTATGGATCTCACACCACTTTCCTATGTCCTTCTTTGACTTTGCGGTGTTGTTTTTTTCTTGCGACTTCGACGGGTTGTCTTGGGTCACCCCGCCTTGGATTTTTCCTTTGTTCTTCAAATTCACAGATCTAAAGTCTCGCTTCTTCTGTTTAAACTTCTACTCGATCTTGACAATGTATTTGTACATCATTCCAAGCGAGGAGATGTCTAGGAACTCCATCTCATCCTATATTTACCTATGTAGGCAGTTGCAATACTTGAGTACCAAATGTTTCTCAGAATTCTTGATTCCAAACTTCATGCACAGGGTATGAAAAACATTGGTAAACTCTAACACATCTTGGTCCCCTCCCTGCCACAGCATGGTCCACTTTATGTATTTTTCCTCATAGCTCCCAACAGGGTAGTACTACTCCTTGATGGCATCCCAGAATTAATTCCAGGTGGGTGCATCTAAAAAAATTAGGCCGTACTTTCATCCTTCTGCTCACTATACATTTCCCACTAGTCCTTGATGTGGGGGGGCGACTTTGAGAAGAGCGAAATTATTCTTTTCCCAGCTGTAAAAATCATGAACAGAAAAATACTCTTCTAGCATATTTAACCATTTATCTACAGTATATGCATCTATTCAACCCTTGAATATGCAGATTTCAAAGTTAACTTGTACATTAAAGGGTGTGGCATTTCCAGAGTAGCTGGTGGAAGGAGTTGTGTCACCCCTGGGTAGCTGCTGAAAGATCTAGGCAAAGTTATCCATCATTGCATTCCTTTGTCGCTCAAGGTCTTCTTCAAGCAAGAGTTTGATAGGATCTCCTACCCCCTCATCTTTCTTTTCATCCACCATGGGAGGCCATCGTGATTTGTGAGGCTGGTCTTGCAAAGGTTCGACTAGTTCAAGCCCTAACTCCTTATATCTCGACCTCGTTGGGGACATGCAAAGAAAAACAAAGAAATAGAAAACCACTTTGATACCACTGATCTAGATTTAAACATGAACAAAACAAATTACATATATATCCATAAATACAAATATGCAGTTGAAATAGCACTTCATTTCATTAATATCAAATACTGAAATATGTTTACAAATAGAATGGAAATAAGACTAGCTCGGGTGATGGTAGCTTATATCTAAGAAGAGATGTGGTGGCTACATGCCTCTGAACTATGTTAAAATGAGGCTCCAAGGCATATTTATTATTGAGAAACAATGGAAAACCCTAAACATCCTAAAGCCTAACCCTAGGAGATGAAGCACCAAAAAATGGGCCCTGTTTGGGTCAATTGTTACATCAACGTCTCGGGGTCATAACTTTGGCATATGATATATGTTTCACGTGCAAAATACATCGTTAGAAATATCTATCCAAGGACTACAACTTTAGAGTGAGAAAAAATGGTCCACGACCCATGTTGCTCCCGGTGTTCCCAAAAAAACGTCGTTTAGGGCCTCAAAACAACTACGGATGTTTAGGATCCGAAAAATTGCCAAAAATAGTAAATTGTGCTAGAAATAAGGAAACTGAAAGAAACAATGGTGACGGTCCAAGTGGAATAGGCAGGTGGCCACTAATATCCACCTAGATCAGCTACTAGGCTGACATCAATGCCAACACAACCATCTCACTATCAATAGACCCATACTAACCAAGTCACATCCATACATACATGATCATAAACATGACCTTGTTGACATCAATTCCAACACAACAATGCCAACAAACTCCCCCTTTGGCATTGATGTCAACGTCATCAACATGTGAGGTTGATCTCCATACATCCAAAGTATCTCCAAATTCTCTCCCCCTTTGACATCAATGGAAAAGGGTCAACTCCATATGAATAGGCAACAAGAATTGAAGTACATACTACAACATACATATCTACATGGATGAAATATAATGCATCAAGAATCATCCATGTCTCCATATAAGCAACAAGTAGCATATAACAATCACTATTCAGAGAAGAATATCAACAAACAACTACTAGCATCAAGCAGCAATAGGCCAACATAAGGCAACCATAAGTATCATATACAACATCATCATAATATGAAACTATGACCAACATCAAGTATAGCAACAACATGCACATGTGAATCAAACATCACTCCTCCATATAGAAACATCATATGAGGCAATCACACACAATATCCCCCATAATTTCATAGTAGCAACTTCCTAACATCTCATCATATGAGGCCAAGAACCCCACTTTCATAGCATAGTATGATTTATGGCATGAACACCTCCTTCGAGCAAATCACAATGCCAACAATGTATGTTTGAAATAAATAGGAACAAATAATCCTCCCCATGAACACCTATCATCTCCAAGTTGTAGAGATACCAATTGTTGGGCTAAAATGACCATTTATGCTTCAAACAATGCTTGCTTTGACAGATAGAAGCACCATATGGACTGAAACTCCACGTGACCATGACTCAAGTGACATATACATGATAAATACATGGTTGTAGCACTGACATAAAAGACGTCATACATACTCATATGACCATAACATGACCTCATGATTCATGGTTAAATGACCCAAATGATAGTACAACATAAGTACATGGCTCCCTGAGCATTTTGCATTAATAGATCAATATATGCATGGTTGATATGATCATCTCCTATGGACCAATGACTCCAAAAAATGAAACATCAAGACTATTACATCATCATTAGCCCATACGAGTGGTTGCAATATGACTCCATAAGGTTCCTCCAAAACAATCCTATCACAATGATGAGTCAACAACTATTCACTAGACCCAATACCATCATAAAATCATGAAAGAATAGTAAATAAATGGTTCTAATAAACTACATATGATAACCTATACATGGTTGGTTCATGTCACAAGTCATCATAATACATCTTGGAGTCGAGATCACAATCTATGCATGGTTGCACATCTTTTCAACCAGCTATTAGTGGAAACCAAAAACATATACATGGCTGAAAAATGTGATCCTGAAAAATATGCCATAATCAAATGATCACAAAGGAATGAAAGAGACAATACAAATCATGAGTCTCCATACCATGCATAGCTCCCCCTGAGCTCATATTGCCTTTAATAAGACATATTGATCCGATGGATCTGAATGTGTATGACATTGAAATGAACTCATCATATGTTGCTGCAAATTCCATCATATGCTCCCCGTAAGGTTATGCACCTCTCATGATCTGCAGTCTTCCATAAGTATGCATGAAAAATCAAGGACTGTGGGAGGGAATGATCTTCACTAGTTTAACGGATTAAGCTCCTTCTTCTTCCATAGGGTATTTGGTTACTTCTTCTCTTCCTTGATCTGCTTCTTCTCTTTCTTCTCTTGCTTCACTCCTTGATTCACTTCTTTTGAGATACATCCCCTTTCTTTTTTCTTCTTTTGAAGGTTTTTCCTTGAGTAATGGGGCAGAAAACAATATCTTGTCATATATCCAAATATATGGCAAATATAGCACTCCACATGGATAAGAAGATCAAATCTTCTTCTACTCATGCTAGATCTAAACCATGCATAAGATGTGTCTCTCCTCCAACAATTAGACCAGCAATATATTTCATTATGGCCAATCAAGTGGCATGAGTTACAATAACCATAAAAATCACAAGTATACATGTTGGCAATTCTTGTTGGCTGCTGATATTGTTGGAAGCTCTACTGATATGGTATATATGTTTTTCTCCAACAATTTTCTGCAATATTCCCAAACTTGTGACAACTATAGTATTGTATCTCATGCATCAAAGGAATGAAAGGACTTCGCTTCCTTTTAAATCTAATGAAGATGTCGCGATCATCTCTAGGAGAAAAGGATCTTTTGAATGTAGGTGCTCCTTGATTTTTTCCTCTCTGCCACTGGTTTTTCTACTTGATTGGCTACTTGTTCTTATTTATTTTTGTTGTTGGTTCTTTCGTTTTCTAACTAGATGTTGGATCTTCTTCTTGTTCCCTTCAATCTCATTTTTGTTGCTGGTGTTGTTTTCTATAGGTTTCTTCGGTTCTTCTTTGGTGTTCTTACTTGCGTGCAAACTAGACTCACTCTTTTGAAATCCAAGACCAGATTTGTCCAATGGAGATCTTTGGATTTCAAATAAATTATCCAATCACATGGTACTCTTCTCCATCTTCCACTACTTTCTTAAGGAAAAAAAATCAGATTCTAATTTCTCAAACTCTTCTACCTTTACTTTATATTGTTTCCTCATTCCTTCCTTAACTCTTTCAAATTATGTCGTTTTAGCTTTTAAACTCACTATATCTTCTTTAAGCTTGGACTCCTTATCATCATAGATCTATAACAATTTTTCTTAATCCTTGCATGCAACTGCTAGTCTAGAAATCTCAGCTCTAAGAATCTTAACATCATTCTTATCTTCACTATGTGCATAAGCATGGTCTAAATATGAATAATCAAAATTATAACTCAATAGAAAATCATTAATTTCTATACCTTTAGGTGCAAGCTTTTGCGATCCCTTCTCATGATCTACTGAATCATGTGCACTATAAGAATGATACTCTTGTGGCTGAGATTCTTGTTTTTGGAGGTTCTTCTTCGTGTTCTTATTTTTGTTCTTCTTCCTGTTTCTCTTCTTCTCATTTTCAAAATTGTCACTAGTACCATCTCCAAATATGGATTCTATCTTGTCCCATATCTCTTTGGCATGTTTCAAACCCACTAGTCTCTTCATATCATCATTATGAATATTATCATAAATTACACACCGTGCATGCGCATCCTGCTGCAAAACTTCATCTGGAATTGGATATTTTCCACAACTTTCACACATTACTTTCCAAATATTAGATCCACAAGATAAAATTTGAGATTTTACATTTTTGTGCCATACCTTGTAATTTGCATCAGTGAGGACATCCATTTCAGAAAAAAACAAATAAATAAATAAATAAAAATCACCAACAAATCCCAACTCTACTCTCCAGTGATCACGCTGCAACCGAGATCCCCTCTTTGATACCAATTGTTGGAAACATTTGAGCACTACTAAGAGGGGGGGTGAATTAGTAGTGTGATCTATTACGATTTTTTCCTTTTATTAATTTACTGAATCACACACTTGTTATTGCAAAAACTCACCATATGTTAGAAGCATATGAGT
This sequence comes from Pinus taeda, assembly GCA_000404065.3. Lineage (NCBI taxonomy): Eukaryota > Viridiplantae > Streptophyta > Pinopsida > Pinales > Pinaceae > Pinus > Pinus taeda. The sequence continues at coordinate 197,843 of APFE030308294.1, read as the reverse complement.
AAACAATAAACATCAAATCAATAAGTAGCATATACTAAAGAAAACCATCAAAGCACATCCACACAAACCATCATTACACATTAGACACAAGATTTCCGATGGAAACCCTTCCAGGAGAATAACCATCCTTGTTGTTGTTGCTCTGCTCTGAATTCTATTATGTTAAGCAATTGATCGTTTACATAGTGTATTGAATCCCATCAGCGTGGAGACTCGACCTCATATACATAATTCCAACACCCATCGGCTAGGAGACTCGATACTACTAGATCATCTTGGAATATTTTCTTCTCTATAGATCTCTATGGACTACCATCTGTTGAAGGCCACCACAATCAATCGATCCTCGCCCAACTACCATTGGACTATCCAACCTTTTGTTGAAGCTTCATTATCACTGGTCCACCTCCATGAATTCACTACTCTTCACCACCATGCAGACCTCCTTTCATCTATTTTCAAACTAGAACTAAAGACACTATGCTCAACAAGAAATCAACTATGCATGCATGTTCTCAGTGGCAAGATCTCATAATCAAAATAAAGGATAAACAAAGTAAATTCGTGGCCATTTAAAAACTAAATACAATTAGATGATCACAACAATAAGATGCTTCATAATACAAATAACATCATAAAACACATGGCTATGTTCTACATGCATCAGCAGCTCCTGTAAAAACAATGTGAGAGGATCGACAACATATATTCCAGCAACATACAAAAACACTCCAAATCAATCACTACAATAGCATCTCCAATTCTAATCTATATGCAACATGCTTTAGGTCTGGAAATTATTCATTCATAAACACTCATGGAATGAAGCATCTAGGCTCTACACATGATCTAAAGCATCAAAACTCAATGTAACCTTCTCCAAAACACTCTCTAACATCCTCAACTCAACACAACTCACAATCAACAATCTTACAATGAGTTATCTCCAATATAAAGATGAACTCAAGTGCTCAACTCAATAATTACATAGAACTACTCAGCATCACAACTTTGTTCATATGCTTAATTGGATCCAGATTCAACTCAATGACTCAATCAATCTATCATCTCCACTTGTCTTTTGATATTTTCAATGTTAATCACTTTCTGGAAGAAAATTGAATTTGCAATTGGGGCAATTTGGAAAATGGCCACAACAAAAAATATACAAAAAATTCGTTCGAAGAACCTTTCATTTCTCTCAATCTAGACCAAATTTTGAAATAATTCTTATTGGAAAAATTAATTTGGTATGTTTAGCGCAAAACCCATGTCTCATAATTTTGAGACCCATCCTCATTTACTTAAAAAATCGTCTGCAAAATTGTCCCCTCTTTATCGAGCGAATTTATGAGTCGGCATGTTTGAACAACAAAAAATCTGCAAAAATTGTCTTTGAAGAACATTTCATTTCTTACATTATAGAATGGATTTTGAAAAATTGCTTCATGGAAAATTAGCCTGTTCTGTTCTGCACAAAACCCATGTCTCGGAATTTTGAGATCCATCCTCATTTTCCCGTAAGCTCTAGTGAAAAATTGTCACTTCTTTATCTAACGAATTTATGAGTTGGCTTGTTTGACAATTTGCTCATGCAAGAGAACTAGCATAGCTTTTCTTCTCTTCCTTTATTATTTAATTTTCTGAAATGTTTAAGTCAAGTTATTCTTAATAATCAATACCTAGGGAAACTACCATGGTTATTCCAATACCAAGAATACTTGTACCATGGTAATACTATACTCATGCTCACTCAAATACAAAGGTAAACCATTTTACTACCATACCAAATACCATGGGAACCATCCTTGGTGACAGTGTATAACCAAACATTCATATTCATAACCAATGTATAGTCAAACACATCACTACATCCAACTCTATGAAACATAATCATGAGGACCATGTCATCCTCTACTCACACTTTGTATGCAACACCTACAAATCACAAATCCATATGCACATCTCCATGCTAATAGATATGCCAAAGAAAATGCTACTAGGTTGAAATCAATGCTAACACAACCATTTCACAGTCAATAAATCCATACCAACTAAGTCACATTCATGTATACATGATCATGGCCATGACCTTGTTGACATCAATCCCAACACAACAATGCCATCAAACTCCCCTTTTGGCATTGATTTCAACCTCATCAACATGTGAGGTTGATCTCCATACATCCAAATGAGCTCGAAATTATTTCCCCCTTTGACATCAATGGAAAAGGGTCAAATCTATATGAATAGGAAATAGGAACTGAAGTACATACTATAGCATACATCCTTACAAGGCTGAAATATAATGCATCAAGAATCATCCATATCTCCATATAAGCAAGAAGCAACATATAATCCAATCACCATTCAGAGCAGAATAGCAACCAACAACTACTAGTAGCAAGCAACAACATGCCAACATAAGGAAACCATAAGCATCATGCAACAACATCATAATATGTAACTATGAGCAACATAAAGTATAGAAACAACATGCACATGAGCATCAAACAAAACTCCTCCATATAGAAACATCATATGAGGCAACCATACACAATCTCCCCCATGACTGCATAGAAGCAACTCCATAAAATCTCATCGCACAAGGCCAAGAACCCCACTCTCATATCATAGTATGAGGTATAGAATGAACACCTCCTCCAAGAATATAATAATGCCAACAATGTGTAGCTAAAATAAATAGGAACATATAATGCTCCCCCTAAACACGTGCCATCTCCAAGTTGTAGAGATACCAGTTGTTGGGCTGAAATGACCGCTTCTGCTATAAACAATGCTTCCTTTGACAGATAGAAGCTCCATATGGACTGAGACTCCATGTGACCATGACTCAAGTTACATATACATGATAAATACATCGTTGTAGCAGTGACATAAAAGACCTTATACATACTCATATGACCATAACATGACCTCATGACTCATGGTTAAATGATCCAAATGATAGTACAACATAAGTACATGGCTCCATGAGCAGTTTACATTAATATATCAATAAATAGATGGCTACTATGATAATCTCTTATGGACCAATGACTCCAAAACATGAAACATCAAGACTATTACATGATCATTATCCCAAACAAGTGGTTGCAATATGACTCCATAAGATTCCTCCAAAACAAGCCTATCACCATGATGACTCAACAACTATTCACTAGACTCAATACCGTCATAAAATGATGAAAGGAATAGTAAATACATGGTTGTAAGAAACTGCATATGACAACATATACGTGGGCAGTCCATGTCACAAATGATCATAATACATCCTGGAGTAATGATCACAATTTATGCATGGTTTCACATATTTTCAACTAGCTATTAGTGGAAACCAAAAACATATACATGGCCAGAAAATGTGATCCTTATTCTACTCATGAAATATATATAAAGTTGTTATAATCACATGAGAAAAAAGGAATGAAAGAGATAATACAAATCATGAGTCTCCATAACATGCATAACTTCCCGTGAGCTCAAATTACCTCCAATAAGACAGGTTGATCCCATGGACCTGAATGTGCATGAGGCTAAAATTAACTCATCATATGCTACTACAAACTCCATCATATGCTCCCCCTAAGGTTATGCACCTTTCATGATTTTCATTCCTCCATAAGTATGCATGAAAAGTCATGGACTGTAAAAGGGAATGCTCTTCACTTGTTGAAGAGTTGAAGCTCCTTCTTCTTCCACAAGGTCTTTGGTTGCTTCTTCTCTTCCTTGATATGCCTCTTCTCTTGCTTTTCTTTCTTTGCTCATTGTTTCACTTCTTTTGGGATAGATCCCCTTTGTTTTTACTTCTTTTGAAGGTTTTTCCTTGAGTAATGGGGCAGCAAACAATCCCTTGCCATATGGCTAAATCAATGGAAAATATAACACTCCACATAGCTAAGAGGATCAACTCCTCTTCTACTCAAGCTAGATCTAAATAGTGCATAAGATGTGTCTCTCCTCCAATGGTTAGACCTGCAATCTATTACCTTATGGCCAAACAAGTGACATGAGTTACAATAACCATAAAAATCACAAGTATACATGTTGGCCATACTCCTTGGTTGCTAATATTGTTAGAATCTATGTTGATATGGTCTATATGTTATGTTCCAACAATTTGCTGCAATATGCCTATTGTAGCAACTACAACCAGCCTCCAAAATTTTGTCTAAGCTTCGTTTTGGAGAATCCCTACTAAAATATCAACAACTTATCCTACACCAACTAGGTGCTTGTGATTTCATTTTAGTTTTATTTGTTGCTTTACAACTTGTGTTTTCTTACTTTCTTTGTTGCTTAACCACATGATGACCTCTTCACTTGGTTTAAATCTGGTTCTAGCATTTCCTTAATGGTCTGCACAATCTTAGAGGGAAACCAACCTTACTCTTAGGAAATGTGCAGTTCAAGCCAATAGTGAGCTTCAGCTCCAGAATTGCGCAGACCTAGTTGGCAGCCTACCTTTAGCTGGGAAACTATGCAGAGCATGAGATGAAGCCAGAGCCACTCAGCCCAAGAATTACATAGAATAATTCCTTCAGCAACTGCCTAATGCATGTGCCAATGAATTTTCCAATTCTCCATGGAACTGCACAATTTCTCCTTACATGCATGGCATTCTTTCTCAAAAAGAAAAATAAGAAGAAAGAAAAAAATCATCCCTAGAAAATAGGGATCTATTTTTAGCGATCAAAGTTACACTTGAGTCACTTTTGGAAAAAAAAATTCCATGTGTCACTTTTTCCTAGATTTCTGAGCTTCACATCATAAACCCTAAATTGATCAAATCTATTTAATGGAAACTTCCAAACATCATTTGCACATTTGATCTTGGAGATCTGGCATTCCCGAGGAAATCTAGGAACCTTCGGCATAGTTGTCACAACTTTTTTGGTTAAGTCTTGCTTTTCTAGTCTTTTGCTACTTTTTTTGTCGCTATTGTTTCCATGGCTCGCGAGAGTGTTGTTTTACCCATTTTATTGAATGACCGTTGGAATTTTGATTTGATTTAGCTTTTATAAGTGTTTTTTAAGTTTTTCATTTCCTTTCCTAAGTGTTGCATGCATAATCCATTTTTTTCACTAACGGTCATCATTGCAACGACTCTCTCCATAAGCTTTGTTATTCTTCTATTTGAATGATTCCTACACTTGGTTTGATTGCATGCATCACCATTCACTCATATCTGCACCAACCATCACTCACTTTCAAATCTGCTTGTTTTCATGTTTCCCTTGGGTAGCTCTGGGCTTCCTTGGCCCGAATCTAGCTCTTCCCATCATGCACTACACATTTATGGATCTCAAGGCACTTCGTTGGCTCCAGAAATTGCGTAAAGGCTGCCAGTGACTAGCACCAACTACACACTCTAGGATCTAGTCCTAGAGCCTTGGCCACTGGGATTGAGCAATGTGTAGTCCTAGCCATCACAAGACACACTGAACTACACATTGCATAGTTCCATTCAACAGCACCTCCTCACTGGCAACCAAGACTGCATAATGTGTAGATCCAGCTAACTTTCCCTCACCTCTGAAACCTAGAATTGCGCAATATTTCCCAAAAGTTGCCCAATTTTTTGCTTGGTTTGTCTTAAAGTGATTTCAATTTCAAGCTAACATTTGTATGCCATGAGTGTCCTATTTGTCTCTAGGTACAATAGTTTTTGAACATATTTTTATTAGTACATGTAACATGGATTCCAAGAGACTTGCATCAAAGGATACTTTCGAGAGAAGCACTGGGGATGTAGTTGAACAGGTGCTAATGAACTTTCCATTCTATGAAAACACATATTTTTTCATAGAGAATGATATGAAGATAACATGATAGGAAATCAAGGATATCATTGTAGGAAACTTCAATGAAGATCTGGAAGATCGATAGGTCTATGTCCACATCCATAAGTTAGGCTTTTATAAGGTTGCATGCAAATACCCCACCTTCCCATGTGCTAGCATCATTCACTGGATTGTTTCACATACCAATCCCGATATAATGACATTGAGTAGTTCCAATGGAACACAACTTCCTATCTTTAGGATGGAAAACTATGATCATATGTATCATTTACCATAGTTGGTGAAGCACATGGATGCACTTTTCTACACCCCCAACAACGATGTGAACACTAGAGACATCATGAAGCATTGGGTGAAAGAAAGGCGATAGTTCAGGTTGACACCCAATTAGGTCTACAAGACTAAGTCACTCAAAAAGGCTTACCAAATATTGATCATATTTGCATGCCACTTGTACAGTCAAGAGGGTACAGAGGCCTTTCTTCAGAATTGGGTGGTTGTGTTGGATCAGTTGGAAAATTAAGGAAGTCCCTTCAACTAGTTGGATATGTTGGATCTTCAGTTGAAAGTGCATGTGACTAATGCCTAAAATCTGCCCAAGGATGAGCAAGTGAGATTCTATATGTTTTCATACCTACTTGATGCAATTTGTGCCCAACATCAGTTTCCTGGCATAGGTTGGACATGGACACCATCAGAGAATGTTTTCAACATTTATTGCAAGTTGCTTTCTAAGTGTAGCTACTGAGGAGTCATGGCAAGGTTATCTAACCATTTCATCATCCTGATTTACGAGTTGATCTTTAAGCAGGATCCACCTTTCATGTCCCAAGAAGTGATGCAGGGATTACTTAACATTACATATTGGTATGCCTCACCCTTATGGCACTTAAAATCTTGCTTGAAGATGCCATCGAGCGACAAATGAACGCGATGATGGACAACTTTGCCTGGATCCTTTAGCGGCTACCCAGGGGTGACACATCTACTTACGGCAGCTACTCTGGAAGCTCCACAACGTTTAAGGCACAAGTCAACTTTGACATTCCCATATTTGAGGGTCAGATAGATGCAGATGTCATAGATAAATGGTTAAATCTACTAGAAGGGTATTTTTCTGTTCATGATTTTTCCAGTTGGGAAAATATTACTTTCGCTCTTCTCAAAGTTGCTCCCCACATCAAAAACTGGTGGAAAACCTACTGCGAGCAGAAGGATGAAAGTATGGCCTCAGTGTTTTCAGCCACACCCACTTGGAATTCATTCTAGACTGCCATCAAGGAGTAGTACTACCCTGTCAGAAGCTATGAGGATCAATACATAAAGTGGACCATGTTGTGGTAGGGAAGGGACCAAGATGTGTCGGAGTTTACCAATATTTTCCATACCCTTTGCAAAAAGTTGGGTAACAAGGATTCAGAGTAGCATTTGGTACTCAAATATCGCGGCTACTTGCACAAATACATCCAGGAAGAAATAGAATTCCTGAACATCTCCTCACTTGATACAACATACCAATATGTCGTAAAGATCGAGCAAAAGTTTAAACAGAAGAAGCGAGACTTTAGATCTGTGAACCCAAAGCAAGGGAAAGGTGCCCCCAAATTGCAAAACAAAGGACAAAGCCAAGGTGGGGTGGCCTAAGACAACCTGCCAAAGCTGCAACCAAATAACAACACCGCGAAGCCGAAAAAGGACATAAGAAAGTGGTGTGAGTTCCATAAGAGCTCCACTCACAACACAAGTGAGTGTCAGGCCCACAGGGGCTTTACTCAATGAACATGTGACATATCATGTGCGTTTGTGGCATATTAAACAATACCCTTAATTTGACTAATTATTGGAAAATATCTTTAAAATCACATTATTTAATCCCCTACCAATACGAAACCAATACATCTTCCCAATTTAAAAACCCCTACTTTCACTACATATTGTAGGTATCCATTTTTTCATTAACTTTTTTTATACCCCTTTATATTTTTTCATGAACTTTGGGCTCCATTTTTTATACCTACCAATATAAAAACCCTCTACCCCCTATATATCCCATAATATATTATGTCATTTTTTCCTCAATAAATATCCCCCAATATGAACCCACATGATATGGTATTCCTACCCCTAGTGAAGCCCCCGTGGTCGGTCCAAGTAATCACTGGTGGCCGAGCTAAAGGTTTCAGAATTAGATGCATGTTCCAACTCTGAGTTAGAACCCAACAAGGGGAATGACAAAGGGATGTAGATTATCGATGCGGAGCCCAATGCCACCATTTCCACTACGAAGATCCAAAAGGAGGAACCCGAAGATCCAGAGGAGGAGATGTGTGTCTTCCACTCCCAGATGTGGGTAAAGGGCTCTTCGCTACAGTTCATTTTCGACATCAGGAGCCAAAAGAACCTCATTTCACCAGAGGTTGTGAAGTGGATGGGCTTATCGACCACAACACATCCACAATAGTACACCATCAAGTGGCTTCACCAAGGATGGGATCTTCGCATGAGCCAACAGTGTCGCCTTCCATACAACATCAAGCCCTTCACAGATGATGTATTGTATGGCGTTGCTCCCCTTGATGTTTGTGATGTATTATTAGGAAAACCATACTTGTGGAAGTGACATGTTGTGTATGAATCAAGGCCCCGTGTTGTTATTGTTACTTTGGGAAATAAGTTGTAAAAGATACTGGAGGTAGCATCGCGTACCACCATCTCTTTGGTTACTGCAAAATAGTGTAGTAAGCTCATTTCCAAAACTGGGAAATTTATTTTCTTGATGAGACACCCTCAAGGAAAGAAGAAGACGGTGGCCACGACCTCCAGACAAGTCCCCTCTGCATGAAAAATATAGATGGTCAAGGTTGTCGAGGAGTACGAAGACATATTCACCTCCCCTGCATGGGTTCCTTTGAACTGTCAGGTCAAGCACTCCATCGATCTGACCCCAGGTGCACCACTACCCAATGGACCAATCTATTGGCACTCCATTCTTGAGAATGATGAAATCAAGAGGTAGATTCAGGAGTTGTTGCAGAAAGGTCACATCCATCTGATTTCATCACCCTGTGGGATACCAATCGTGTTGGTACAGAAGAAGGATGGGACATGGAGACTCTGTATTGACTATCGGGCATTGAAAAAGATCATTTTCCATAATAGGTAGCCAATCCCACCGATTGATGACCTCCTGGACCAACTGAAGGGAGAAAATATTTTAGCAAGATTGATTTGAAGTCAGGATATCACCAAGTACCAATCAAACCCTCCGATGTGTGGAAGACTTCCTTCAAAGCCAAGGAGGGTCTTTTCGAATGGTTGGTTATGCCTTTCGGATTGATGAATGCTCCCAAAACCTTCATGAGGCTAATGGATGACATCTTGTGGCCATTCACCAACTCATTTGTAGTGGTATACTTGGATGTCATCTTGATCTTCAGCCAGAGTTGGGACAAGCACCTGCACCACATCCGACAGGTTCTCCAAACACTGCGGCAAGACAAGTTATGTGCCAATTTGGAGAAATGCACTTTTGGCATGACCCAGGTTCAGTATCTGGGACACATTATTGATGAATGGGGGTGCATGTGTGTTAAATTATGGTATGTTCTATGCTTAGAGCAATTTACTTCTCTTTCTTATTATTATTCACAGATTAGTAATCACATGTGCATAAGTAAAGTGTAGATAGAACATTAAACAATCAACAAAAAACAAGCCAAGACAAGAGACACAAGATGTGGCAGCTAGCTAGGGACAAACCCCAATATGGGGAAACCCTTTGATCAAATCTTCTTTTATCTTCAATAATTTAGTAGAGAGAAATAGTACAAAAATCTAATTTATATCAGTAGTAGCAAACCCTATATTAGTAGCATCAGCATTAGCGGCATCATCAACAAAACTAGGGAAGTCGATATCTCACAAACCGACCATCGGATTGGCTTGATTCAACCACAAAAAAATGCAATCTTCAGAGAAGGTCCAGATGGTCCTATAGTGCAGTTTTGAGGAGGGGATCTTCAGGTCAATGCTGGTCAATCTTTGGTTCTACAGTTGTAGCACTAATTTCTGCGTCCTTCTTTCCACCTGTGTGAGAGAGATTCACCTACTGCGCAAGAGAGAAGAGACTCTTTACTGCGCTGGAGAAAGAGAGAGATGTGATGAGTTGAGTGAGTCGAAATGATGAAAAGTCCTCCTGTATTTATACACATCTGATGATATTTGAGTAGATGTGACTATTGGGCTTCTGTGCCTACATGAGTTGTTGGTAGGCTTGATAATTATTCCATAATCAATATAAATTCATATCTCCATGAATACTTATTGGAATCGGATGATATTTAGATCAATCCTACACCTCTCAACGAGAGGGGTCTAATAAAAATATTATCAGCCATGAATAAGATGATCCACATGGAGTTTGGCCCTAGTTGCCAATTTTAACACTCCCTCTAAACTAGGGAGAACTTCATCTGCAATCTATTTGTCGATCGCTACTATTCATCCATCAAATTCACTACCCTATACAACTTGACCCTTGCCCTGATCTGCTCTATTCTATTCTACTCTACTTTTGTCCGAATTATGAAGAAGAATAAATGATCAAGGATGCAACATATTGACTCACAGTCAGTCTCAGAGTATGTACTACTGGTCCTAGACTAGTCTCAACCAACCTGAAGTCAGCGTCGTAGTGAGTACAAATCCTACCACTGGTCCCAGCCCAGTATCAGCCTCCACTGACTCAAAGTCAGTCTCGGAGTGTGTACCACTCATCCCAGAATAGTCTCAACTGACCCAAAGTTAGTGTCATAGTAGGTACCACTCCTACCACTGGTCCCAGACCAGTATCATTGATCCCAGATCAATGAAGCTCATCCTAGCGTAGGGAGTATGGTATATATAGCAATGCGTCCATCGGTACTGCTATGGTCCCTAACTTCATTTCCCTGCTCATTGATCAAATGAGAGGTACTTCCCATGAGTCCCTGACTACATGGGTAGGATTCCTTGACAGAAGAACTTAATTAATCCCATCCTCACAGGAGAACTAATCATCCTGCTACAATTTGTCATGGAGAACACATCATTCAGACCTCATAGGAGAACTAATCATCCTACTAAATTAGTTGCCATGGGGTGAGATAGGGAATGTTTTGATTCCTTTACCCTATTGTCATATGTTTCTCCAACAAGTACCTCGCGCACCCCCCCCCCGGAGCTCCCAGAGCTCAATATATCATATAGGACCCTCATCCATGTTAATTTATGGTATGTTCTATGCTTAGAGAAATTTATTTCTCTTTCTTATTATTATTCACATATTAGCAATCACATGTGCATAAGTAAACTATAGATAGAACATTAAACGATCAACAGAAAACAAGCCAAGACAAGAGACACAAGATGTGGCGACTAGCTAGGGACAAACCCTAATATGGGGAAACCCTTTGATCAAATCTTCTTTTATCTTCAATAATTCAGCAGAGAGAAATAGTACAAAAATATGATTTATATCAGCAGTAGCAAACCCTAGATCAACAACGTTAGCATTAGCAACTTCATCATCAAAAATAGGGCAGTCGATATCTTGCAAATTGACCATCGGATCGGCTTGATTCCACCACCAAAAAATGTGGCCTTTAGAGGAGGTCCAGATGGACTTACAACACAGTTCTGAGGAGGGGATCTTCAGGTCAACACTAGTCAATATTTGGTTTTGAAATTGCAGCACTAATTTCTGTGTCCTTCCTTCCACCTGTGTGAGAGAGATTCACCTACTGTGCAGGACAGAAGAGACTCTTTACTGTGCTGGAGAAAGAGAGAGATGTGATGAGTTGAGTGAGTCAAAATGAGGAAAAGTCCTCCTGTATTTATACACATCTGATGATATTTGAATAGATGCGACTGTTGGGCTTCTGAGCCTACATGAGTTGTTGGTAGGCTTGATAGTTATTCCATAATCAATATAAATTCATATCTCCATGAATACTTATCAGAATCGGATGATCTTTAGATCAATCCTACACCTCTCAATGAGACAAGTCTAAAAAAATATTATCAGCCATGAATAAGATGATCCACATGGAGTTTGGCCCTAGTTGCCAATTTTAACACTCCCTCTCAACTAGGGAGAACTTCATCTGCAATTTGTCTGTCGGTCACTACTATTCATCCATCAAATGCACTACCTTGTACAACCTGACCCTTGCCCTGTTGTGCTCCATTCTATTCTGCTCTGCTTTTGTCTGAATTATGAAGAAGAAGAAATGATCGAGGATGCATCATACTGACTCATAGTCAATCTCAGAGTATGTGCCACTGGTCCCATACTAGTCTCAACTAACCCAAAGTAAGCGTCATAGTGAGTAAAACTCCTACCACTAGTCCCAGACCAGTATCATCCTCCACTAACTCAAAGTCAGTCTCAGAGTGCGTACCACTGGTCCTAGACCAGTCTCAATAGCCCCGAAGTTAGTGTCATAGTAGGTACCACTCCTACTGTTACGCAGCAATTTGTCACCGTCCCTGTTACCCTCTCCCGCATCTCGGAGGACTCATTCCAGGACCTGTGAGAAGTGACATGACCTGCAAACACTTGCATTACATTCCCCTGAGCATGAACTTCATTTGCCCTGAAGACGTCTCCTGCAAAAAACCCATAAAAACAACCCTTTTTCCATTGGCATGGTTTCACAGTGCAGCACTCGTGCCAATGGGGGAAATCCTCTAAAGAGGGCGCGCCAGTTGGCGCTCTATCTCAGAGTCACACTCGTGCCAGCCAAAATGGGTAGTGTTTTTAACAAACCAATATCCAAAGGTTCTTCCTAACCCACTCCTCAACTAAATCTATCTTGAGTTGGTTTAGTTTGGCTTCGAATCTCCATAGGAGGGAAGTGGTTTGCCACCTCTCATGGAAGCTTCTTAGTGATAAAGCCAATCCCATGAATATTGTGGATGATCCTAACTCCTTCTCCTCTATCTATAAAAGCTTGTCCTTTTGCTTTTGACAAGCTAGTACCTAGTTCCAAAGTTCCAAAGATTGAGAATTGTTAAGTTCATGCTACAAGAAGCCTTCTTCATTCCCATAAGGCTAAATCTAAAGTAAGGAGATTCTTGTCCAAATAACCAAGGAGAGAGAGGCGTGTTCCCATTCCCAACAAGCTTTGCAAGACATGTGCTACTGATCACCTAGCCAAAGGAGGATTTGACGTTAGAACTATAGTTGTATTCTTCTTTATTTATCAATAATAGACGACTATTATTATGGTTCCACTCTTATTTTTTTTTGTAATGATGATGAATTATATCCTTTCTAACTGATATATAGTTGCATCTATTAGATTTTATGCTTGTGTTTGTGTCATTCTTTGTGTGTGCAGGTGTCCATTCACGGATATCGTGGGGATCGTGACCGGCTGGAGCAAAGGAACGAGAGCATCAACTCTTCTACAAGCACTAGCGTTGGAATCCAAGTAGGCCCTCATCATTGGTCTTTAATTTGCAGTTAGGAACTTGTGTGGTAGCATTGTATGATTGTTGCTAGACCCCTTCTGGGCTAGTAGGGATCGCCTATGTCCACAGAGGGGATTTACCTCAACAACAATTTGGCGACTCCGCTGGGGAGTTAGCTCTTTGTCTTGTTGTTTGGTTTGTAAACTTTAGACGGAGCCTGAAGTACGGCCAGATAGCCCTTGAAACGTTATTGCTCTGCATTAGCAAAGTAGATCAACGCCACTTCAGTCCATCTCCGGTTTGGTTTACGAACTGAACGGCTTGGAACTTGCCTTGTTTCTTGGTTGTTTCTTGGTTTCTCTTGCTTGGTTAGCCTTCTGGGTTGAGTTCTTATGCTGCTTCTTGTCCCTTGGTGTACCTGGATACTGTTGGCCTAGCTTTGGCTCATTTGTTTTTTATTTTTGCATAGCAAACTTGACTGGTGCACTTTTATAGCGTTACAGTCATGCCAATTGGCGCTTGTTGCTCATTGACAACCTAGGCCAATCCCTGAAAGGCGCTAGTTGCAGCCTGACAGTCACACCAGGCCTGGGAACGTTTGAAGTTTGCTTGGTTCTGAGCCTCCTAAGATTGGTTTTTGTTCTGGGTACCTTTTTTCAACTACTTGAGTGTGCTGGAGTGTTATTTGACTAGCTTTGATCATTACCCTTTGGGTGTTTGCCTTTTTCCATCGATTTCACATTTCTAGCCCTAGGGCATCTAGTGGCTTTGTGTGTCGAGCCTTCCTTAGGTGTTCTTGATCTTCTATGGGTCCAATCGACTCTCTAATTACTCCCTTGCACTTGTTTGGTGGCTGTAAATCATTTTATTGCGTTATTTGGGTGACTTTCTTCATTTTCGCTTGAAGTCTGCTTTATTTCACTTTGAGCCTAGATTACACAGCTCATTGGTGTCTTTGGGACTTTTCTCGTTCTTTGGAGGTTTGCTTTGTGATTTAGGGATCTGAATGTGCTGGTATGGAGTAGAATTTGTTTGTTATCATTTCTCGAAGTTTGTTTAGTGCATTTTGCCATCAACATAAAAGAAAAAATCTCTTTTGCTTTGTATTAGTTAATGAGAATTAGAGCTTTTCAATGTGATTAGTGATTAGTGATCTTGAAGAAAAGTTTGTTAAATTCCACTAGCTGCATTAGAGAGGTTCTTTGTTGTTTTATGATCATTTCGTTTGCGTGAAAGCTCTCAAACCCTCTCATAACTAGCATTCATCGAATGAAATGACATATTTTGGCATATAGTTTGCATTTAAGGAATTTTGAGATATTACATACGGTAAGGCCTGAAAACTGAAACCTAATACAAGATCAACTTTAAAATGAACTGAATGAATCTAACAACGCATTGGAACATAACGCACACTTTTTAGAGGTCTAGGCTAGAGACGTGCTCCAGCGTCGT